>APFE031461812.1:54094-66749 GCA_000404065.3 Pinus taeda
GTTGTTGTTGTTGTTTTTGGCAAGGTTTGTGTCAATCCTTGACTAGCAACACGATCCCATTATGTGTCAATTTAATAGTTTCCATTTTAATGTTTTCAGTATTATGGATCGAGTCTACCACCACAATGTGTTGATTTCATGGTTGATTTTTAAGTTTTTGTTGCAATGGGTCAAGTTCGTCTACACTGCATGTTGATTTGATAGTTGATTTTTAAATTTTTGTTGCAATGTGTCAAGTTGTCTTAGGCTAACATTTAAAATAGATATACTTCTAGCATCTAAAAAATAAATTAGCCTTGGTATAATGATTTTTTCATTCAAGTGTTCATTTTTAATTTTTTTTTAATCATAAAAATTTTCCATATTGCCATGGTTGAAATATGTTGAAAACTTAAAGTTTTTTGTAATCATGAATTTATTTATTTTTTTTTTTTTTTTTTTTTTTTTTGGATTAAAAATTTTTTGAAATTTTAAGGCTTTTCTAAGTCATATTTTATCTTTAATGTTATGGCTGAAAATAGTTACAAGTATTTTTTCTTAACACCATAGTTGAAAATCTAGGAATTTTAAGGCTTTTCAGAGATGTGATATTTAATCTTTGTGCCATGCATGAAAATCGTTGGAATTTTAAGGCTTTTCAGGGACATGATATTTTATCTTTAATGTCATGCCTGAAAATCATTGGAATTTTAAGGTTTTTTGAAGTCATGATATTTTATTTTTAACATCATTATTATAAAATGTCGAAAATTTACCCAAAAACAATATTATTCGAGCATCAACACTTTTCGTTTTCAAGGTGTTTTTTGTACACAAAAAATTGGTTTCCACTACCATTTTTAAAAAATGTTGAAAATTTACCCCAACAAAAAAAAAGAAGTTATTCCAGCATCAACACTTTTCGTTTTTAAGTTGTTTTTCATGTTTTTTTGCTAGAGTTCTCATTTTGAATTTACAACTCTAGTTGGATAGTTTACATTGTTGAAGGCATACTATTAAAATTTGATTAAATTCTTTTGGAGATTAATTTTTGCTTGCATAAGGAAGCATCTTGACAAAGGGAAATAAATTAAATTTGGAAATTATGTTTGCCTCCTAAAACAATTTGGTTTTATCTCCAAAAAATTAAATTTGTAGGTTGGCTCTTCGGAAATTAGACATTGCATCCCCCTTCTAGATGGCTCCTCATCTTATATATATTTATATATATGGAATTTGAACGCAAAAACTTCATAGATTATTTGCGATGTTTTTAAGCCTGGGACTATCATGCTAAATCAGAAGAGAAGGTAGAGAGTTATTTGGCTTATTGTTTTTTCCTTCTGTGATGGTTACTCTTTGGTTATAGGTCACTACTTTGAGGCATATTTTTAGCTATCTCAAGCATGAAGAATCTATGTACTTGAGGCCACATTCAAACTTCTTGAGAGACAAAATTCTGAGGTAGGTTCGAACCTCTTTCTAAGACTACTCGACCTCCCTTTTTGAATTGATCTAAGACTACTTCATTGGGGTTGACTATATTCTTAAGGTATTTATTGTCTTTCCTATACAAATCTAACGATCAATTGCATGATATTATGAGGCTGTTGCTGAGGTGTTTTCTGAGACTAATCGGCCTCCATTTCTGAATTAATCCAAGGCCACTTCATTAGGGTTTTTGAGGTGATTCAACATACCTATTTTTGAGGCTCTGACTGATATTTCTGAGAGTTATTGTGGTATTTTAGTAGCAATAAAAAATATGGTTTAAGGACAATTTTTTATGTGATTTGCTAAAGCATTTCATGGTGGCCTAAGGACTCATCTATTTTTCTAGTTCATGAAATTCAAGGTGACTTCATTGACCTCTTTTGGAGACCAAATTTGAAACTCATTGATAGTTTTAACTGAAGCAAATTCATTAGCCTATTCGACCTTCCAGACAGACGTCCCTATGGTGGAAGTAGTAATTTACATCAAACCATTAGTTGGCTTCCTTTTTTGGCCTTATTCACTGATAAACCAAGGTATATACCAATATTCCTAAGATTTGAACTTGAATGATATTGATAGACCTATTTGGCCCTCCAAAGACCATATATCATAGACTCATTTGTGTTATTTCAGTGGCTTCTATTTGCTTCAGAACTGTCACTATTATGTTATGTTTAGAGATAAGGTTTGACCGCTCTTATGTTAATATTGGTTAGATTATATATATGGTGAGCATATACTATGACATGTGAACTACATTCTCTTGGACTATTTTGTAAAGATATTGTGCTCAATGTCCTATTATGAGCTATGATCAATAATCTATTTGTCACTTTTGAGCTAGTATTTGAGTCATGTCTAAAGCATATTATGGACAACTTGTAGAATTTGTTTGAGGGTTTGATCACTACGGTTTTATATTTTGTGGAAAGGTAATTAAGACACAAATCCAAGCCCTAATAAAAAACACAATATCATAACCAAAGTCACATTATTTTGAAGTGGTTTAAGTGAAATATCTTGTGCAATCTAGTCCCTAATTTGAATCCATAATCTAAGATCCTCTTAGATTTGAGGCAAGAAGCAGTTGTAGCAAAAGTAGACTATTGTCAACAAAGATTCAAGGATATCTTTAGGCAGACTATGGTACACTTCAGAAATCTAAAACAAAACACTTGATACATCTTTCATTAGCAAGTCTTGACAATAATTCTTGTAACTCTGATAGATAGCAACATCACACTGCATAAAGTTGTATATAAACTAGTTGTGAAGAAAATTAAGGTACCGTGGATGATGACAGCACATGTAAGCCCAAGTTTTTATTTATGTTATTTTATTTTGGACTGATATTGGGACCCTTGTGGTTGATAAGTAGAACACACACACACACACACACATATATACCACTGATATGACTAACATATATATTTATGAAGGGTTTGCGGGTGAGAATGTGAAGATGCTATTGCTATTACCGATTGACCTAATGATTCGATATTGATTATGTTGTGAAGGGTTTGATCTTGATGATGAGATAGATATGGTTTATATCATAGAGAATAGATTGGTTACTAACTGTTATTGAGACGGTGAGCAAAATATAGTAAGCATATGTTGATTTGTTGCATCTTACTACTAAAGTTTCATCTCATTATTAACAAAGAGGGATATGATTGACAATTAGCCTAGAACTGATAATTTTTTATGGCATAAAGGTTTTAATATAATGGTCTCAGTTGTGATGTTTGATGTTGGAAATTTTGAGGCAAAATTTTGATGCAACTATTGTTCAGTTAACCAGTGTTATTGGCCTGTGTGAGCATCAAATTAATGCTAGGGTTTTTAGTGCTTATAAATTGCTTGTTGAATTAGGATGAGATGTTGATGTAGCTTAAACTGAGGTTAACTAAGTTTTATGAAGCTAGGGTTTGATGCACAGAAGCAGATTTAATTAAGTAGAGATTGTATTTTAGTTTTTCATTTGTATTGATTTTGAGCACAAGTGAATCCTGTTTGAAAATTGTGAAATGACGTTGTGGTGAATATAAGGGTGGTAGGATGGTGTAAGGCAAAAGAATGGAGTCTCCTTCAGGTTGGAGCTTAAGAACACTTTGAGGTAGCAGGGTGGTGCTAGGGCAGGTTGGACCCTATTTAGGGCATTGGAGCATTCTTCTAGTTGGAGCTGGTAAACTAGGGTGTCGAAGCATCCTTTCAGTCGAAGCTAATAAAACTAAGGTGTTGAAGCATCCTTCCAACTGGAGCTGGTAAATCAGGGAGTTAGGGCTTCCTTCAAGTTGGAGCTTGTAAACCAGGGGGTTGGAGCTTCCTTCAGTTGATGTTGAAAATCTTGGAATTTGGAGTTTCCTATTGATGTAATCTTCAAAGACCTATATTAAGAAGCATTTGGTGATTTTCTCCCGGAAGGGTTTCCACCTAAAAATATTGTGACTAGTATATTGTGTTTTATGTTGTACACTGTTGAATAGTATTGTTGATTTATGTTTTGATATAATGTTAATGCTAATTAATGCTCTCGAGATTAAAATAATTAACGAATTGAAGTGAAATACGAGTTTCCAATCATTTTTACCAAATGCACTATAAGACTTAAAAAACAAATTATTAAAGTAAAAAAAAGAAAATAAAGAAACTTAAAACTAACCAAAACTAAAGAAGACATGCATATTTATAATCCTACACATTATAACCAATAAATGATGGACTAGTTCGTTTAGTTTGAACCTTAATTTTTTTTATAGAAAAGCATAGTGAGTAAAAGAAGTCAAAAGAGGTAAGTCAAAATTAAAAGAAACATTAAATTAATGTAATCAAATTAGTCAAATTACGTTTAAAAAACAAATAAATACAAAAACAAAATTATTAATTATAATTATTAATTAAAATATTTTGCTCTGCCAATTAATTAAAAAAAATATTATAAGAATTATAATAATTAATAATTAACTAACTCATATCTCTTTTAGCTCCGAATCTATCGAGTGTCGAGAGGATGAAATCTCTCAAGGTTTAAATCTCTTTTTGATGTAGAACTTGAGGGAAATTTTTCACCTCAAAAATTTGTCCTCTAGGCTTGATAGATCCAGAGTAAGATAATTAGACTAGTTTAATTATTAATTATTATTATTATTTCATTTCATTTTTTATATAATTTGAACAAGTCAAAATATTTATATAACATAACATAGCCTTACAATATTTTTTCCATATTAAACTAGAAAATGCCTCTCTCCGCAATAATATTCTTTAATTCAATAAATACACTTTCAATATTTTCAAAAATTATAATAAAATATTTCTTAAAATTTATCATTGATGATATTATATATATTTAGACAAATTTGATTGTCATTTAGAATGTCTAAATGACAAACCTAAGATACTATTATTCCCATATTAATATATTTAAATTTATATGTTTTATTTAAATTACATTTCTTATAGTAAGCATTCAATTGGATTGTTGAGAATATCTGAAGTTTTGATTTTTTTTTGGTCAAAACCCCCTTGCTTGAATTTTTAAAATATTTTTATTATATTTTTTTTATATGGTAAAGAAAATAAAATAAAAAGTTTATTTTAATACAAATAGTGAAAAAAGAAAATTGAGAATAAAGAAAAAGAAATTAAAAATAAAAGCATAAAATTGGTGAACAATGTTTCATGTATATGTTGATGTAACAATATGATCATTAGTCTTGTTGTGTTGGTTCAATAAAGAAAAAACAACGTATGCGGAAGAAAAGGAATATTCAATTAAAATAATATATATTTTTATATAATAAAAGTTAAATAAAAAATATATATTATAAATATTGATAAAAATTGATAATAAGAAAAGCATTAAACTGGCAACAATGTTTCATGTATATGTTGTTGTATCGATATGATCATTGGTTGTTGTGTTGGTTCAATAAAGAAAATAGATATGGGAAAAGGTATTCCATACATAATGATAGGTTGTATAATTCTTGTATTATTTTTTTTTATATTATTATTAGTCATTGTCTTTAATAATATTTTAATAATTTTAATTTAATATTATTATTAAATTTTAGGAAATATATCTTGGTTTAAATATTCTATTGAAAGAAGACGTGATTAGAGTAGAAGATGATTTACTTGATAATTATTTATTTTATTGAAGTTATCTCTTATGAATTTAAAGAGATGCAATAATTTTTGCATAATGGAAAAAGTGCAAAAGAAATTTATCTAAAGAAATGGAGATTTTAGTTAGGAAGTTTGTCTACTACATATAAATTGGTGAATTTTTATATAAGTTTGGACAAGACAATATCAAGAACTTTTACTAGAATATGAAAGATAAAAAGTTATAAAAGATTTATAGATAGGATGTTGAAGCGGAAACTTTCATGTCAAGATAAGTTCCAAGAAATTCTTCAAGTTTATTCATGGTGGCTAATTTGACATAAATAATACAAAACTAGAGTGATTTAATGTGACAATAACCAAGTATTGCACAACAATTGCATAGAGATGAAACACTTTTGAGGTCTAGCATACCAACCATACCCTTTGAATTATAGGAAATTTAATTTATAGGACTATTTCCTATGCTAGGAAGGATAACTAGAGAAAAATACAAGATCACCCCATCAAATATTTAAGAAAATGTGTAGAACCATAGTTAAACAAAAATTTCACTTCAATGATTACAATACAATTTAATTTTGAAAATATTATTGTCTTAATTGGATAATCTGTCACTCTCATAAGTGAATAAGCAACTCATTTCATAAATAACATTGTTAAGTACTTCACGTTTGAATTATAGATCGTAGAGAGAGATCGCCTTATCATCCACAAGCCTTAGTGAAAGAATGATCAAAAGTGCACTATAATATAGATGATTCGATGATGAAGTTATAGCAGCCTTGGGCACATTTAGAATATTATACAAAATGAGGATAGGTTAAACGCCCTTCAAATTAGAGTATAAACAAGAGGTAATGATACCACTTGATTTTGGAAATCAATCAAGTAAACTTAATCAAGTTTAGTGATTTGAAATAAGTATTACAAAAGAAAATTGATTTTACTAATTGAACAAATTAAAGCAAGATCAATTGATAGCCTTACTTCATCAACACATTTAGAAGCAACCGTAGAAATAAAATATACCAACAAGAAAACATTTAAAAATGGATACCTAAGATTACTTTATGATAGTAAAGTAGAGGGCATGCTAAGAAAAATAGTAACAAATAGACTTAGTCCCTAGATAGTTGAAGTTACCAAAACAAAAGGAGAATTTTAGTTATAAATACTTCAAGGATGGATTCTAAAAGGGTAGTATTGGTGTAAGAAGATCCCCACTTTTCAACATCATAAGTTCACTAGGTAAAAGGGCCCAATTAGACCTTCCTTTATTGAGAATAGTGAACCCTCCCCATACAACATAGTTACTATCAATTCCTTATTAGTTCATCAGTTATGGCGTAATCCACCATTTATATTCCTTTATAAAAAAATAAAATGAAATGCATTTACTATGATATAAAAAATGCAAATGAAATACAACAACAAACAACATAGACTAATGTCACAAAAGCGTCATAAGGAAATGACTTGACATGAAACAAAGGGAAAGATGCATAGAGTATAGAGAATAGTCCATCAAACATCACCAACTTAGGGAAAACTTCAAGGGTTGAGGATAGTCTACTATCAACAATATAACATTGGTTTGTTAGTAAAGCATATAATAAGCCACCACTACATTTGGAGTTAACAAATGATATTAATATGATAATGTTTTCCCAAAATGCGGGTGGTTGATGGTAAGTTAATGTGGATACGACGCCAGCCTGGCAGGTGGCCGAGCCACATTGTTATCCATGAGCTCACCTGTGGGAATTTAAGGCAAGCCTCTACCTCTCGGCTGGCAGCATTAATCCACTGCACGGATCGAGACCTCCACAGCAAGCTTCAAATTATGGCTTCAAGCCCTCAGCAGACCTCCATTCTGCCTTTGAATTACTCTTGCCACCCTGCTGCAACAGAGCCAAGCTCTTGCACCGCTACAGGGAGGTGTTGCAGGTTTCTCTACTGCGTCGACCTGCAAAATGGTCTTATTTCCCATTCTATCCACTACACCTTGCAATTTGATGCCTCGACCCTTGCCTCTGTCCCTGATCTGAACCCCTCTATCATTTTTATTTTAACCTTTGCTGCTCTCGCCCAACTTCCTGCCATCTCGGCTCACTCTTCGCTGCCGCTTCAGAGCAATATGCCTCGTCGTCGTCATCGCATGAGAAGCAAGCGTGGTGGTAGCTGTGGAAGAGCAAATCACCCCCTTGCGCTGCTTCCCTCTGCTTCCCGCTGCTTCGACTTCCCCTTCGGCATCCCCGCCCCTTAGCCCTTCCTCTTCTTGCTTCCATGGCAGTCATCCGGCTACCCGTAGCAGAAGAGATCGAGCCCGTCCATGTGAGACTCTTCGGATTGATGAGGCCACCCAGACACCCATTCCAAATGATACCACCCAGTCTGCTCAATTTTGTTTCCTTTGCTCCATGGACAGACCTGTAGTCATTACCATAGTCTCAGTGGAATTCAGGGAGGAAGCTAGCACGCACATTGAACCAGACCACAACCCTATGAAGAACCTGGCTCTTCAGCCTCACGACACTGTTCAGAGGGTGTTGAGCACAAGCCATCAGCCAGAAGCCAAGGATCAGCCGTCCACCAGTAGAACACAAGCATCGGGAGGCAAGGCCATCAGCAGAGCCAAAGGCGTTCAGGAGGAAGCCAGAGCGCCACACTACACTATGGGTGGCAGGCAGGTAGAGGATACTTATTCAGGTGAGTATGGGTGTCCAATTGTGGAAGAGAAGCTACTGTCCTAAGACACCTAACATTCGTATGCAGACATGTCACGTGGTCAGTTCAGTCTTTTGTGTTTTTTGTCTTTTTACTATGGTAATCTTTAGCTGTTATTTAAAAAAAAAAAAGTCACCATGATAGTAAATGCTAAGTTTCGGAGTTGCAGCCCCTGCATGGGCATAAGAAACTTGTCATTATCTCATATTCAACCTGGTTTCCTCACCTGGGGCAGTGTCATTCTAGTTTTGTTGTTAAAACTGGTCATATGGATGTCAGACTGGTTTCCGCACCAGGGGCAATCTCGTTTTAGTTTTGGTGTTTAAAATAGTCATATGGATGTTCTAGACCCGCAGAGGTCGGGGCCTCACTGTACATTATTTTTCCATTAATAGATTTAGTTTTACAGAGAAAAAAAATGTGATAATGTTTTGATATTTAACCATTGAAATTAGAGATTTCAAGAAAACTATCCAACTTTAATTTATTTTGATTTTAAGATTGTTTTAGAAGTATTAGTATAACAAAACCTTGCTTTAAAAGCATTAGTTTATCCACATCTATGTATGTTCATAGAATTATAAATGGGAACTAATTATATCTCCCTTGAATGTTTCTGTATCAACATTAATTTAGTTCATTTAAATGACATTCAAGACCCATAATGCCTATTCATTGTTTGGTCAAATTTGACACAGGGCAAATGGTAATGATGTTATAAATGTCAATAAAATGATGCCCAGGGGATCAAAATAGTGCCCATAATGTTAATATATTCAATTCTTAGGGAATTAAAACAACACCCCTAACATCAATGCATCAATGTTAGGGGGCATGCTTTGCAAAGAAACCCCCATCCCACAAATCTACAATTCTGGCCTATGAAAATCATTGTTAATAATGCTAAGCAATGTTGTTAGTGGTCATGAATCCAAGCTTGGAAATAGTAATGAATCATGGCCATAGTATTATGAGATCATTGAAAATTGGCAATGTTGTCAAGATAGTATAGCCATGAATCAACATTGTTACCCATCTTAAACACATGACCACAAGTAACACTATTCAAAAGTGTCAATAGAAGAATACAAAGGGTGAAATGTAGAAATGTGAAATGCAAATTCCATAGAAAAATGCAAAGGGAAAGAGATATATAATTGTCTTGGGTAGTTGTGAAAGAACTTTTCTTTATTGCATTTTCCCTCTATTTCTGTGTTCTATGAAAACTGAATGTCATGTGAATTTTAATCATGTGTGTAGCCATTTTTAGTATGCAGTAATCACCAAGCCTTCAACACCATCAATATTATCAAGTATAATGTAGTTTTAAGTGAATCTACTAATATGATTTAATATTCCACATTTCCTATTATAAATGGATTTTTTTAGGGGGTGAGGGATAACTACATCCCTAAGCTCTTAGTCAAAAACCTTTTCAAACACAATCCATTCACATACAATCATGATATTTATATTTTTAATAAATTTACAATTATGCACATGGATGTTTTCTAATAGATGTTAGCATACAAACAAGAGCTATTTCAACATTTGATTGGCATATGTTTAAGTATGTGTTGTGAGTATATTTTGGAGTATCAAAGGTTAGTTAAAAAATTTGTAAGTAGCTATGTTGTTTTAGTTTCTTTATTTTATGATTGATGAACCAACAAGAAACCTTCAAATATGTATGTGTTCTATCATGATATATGAAACTCTCAATAAACAAAGTGTGGAGTGGAATCAAAAAAAGATTTTTTTAGAAACAACATAAGGAATGGCTTCATGTGTGTGTGTGTTTTCCACAAAAAAAATAAAAATGGTAATTTTATTATGATAAACAAAATTAAAATTTTGTATATGCTTAAAGAAGCATTCTAGTGGCTAGTAGCCAAAAGTAGGTCAAGAAAGTTAGGAAGAGTTAAGAAAAAATTATGTCTATTATTTATAAAGCATTCACTACTATAGTTAGTTTTTTTATTTATGCAATCATGTATATTATAATATAAATGTAAATAAATTCATTACATTTTATTTCTATGTTTGTAGATGGAACATGAAGAGGTAGGAAAAAATCAAGCCAACTAAGAAAACATTCTAAATAGTCCAAGTACAACTTCTAGTACATATGATGAAGAAAGGAGGCACTATTGGTCATTGAAATTGAATTTTATGAGTTGTACATTTTAGAATTTTTATCCATGAAAATTAAAATTTTTGTTTAATGTGGACATATTGTCCCAATTAGAGGATAACGAATTTATAATAGTGTAACACTTATTTATTGGCATTTTTATTATCATATACATTTATTTTGTCTTTGTTTTTTTTCTCCAGTAAGAAAAAAACGCTGATTGATATTAAGGAATATAAAAACTAATACATCATGTTTGGTAGAAAGCACCATAAATAATCCACCATATAAGGTGTGGATCCCAAATGATACATCGTGCAATATAATACATGATCTTGTTTTGTATAACAATAGTACATCTATATATATACACACACATTGTAATATCCAATAACATAAAAAAATTTGTTGTTAATTAAATATATAAATAATTTACATTATTACTATAAATAAATGTGTAATCAACTAATATATTTGTTTAAACTATATAATATATTAATATAATAATTGCATATATATAACCATTAAATATTAAAATTAATTAAAATTTTTTGGCTTTTTAATGATTACATAAAATTCAATAAAGAAAAATAAAAAAGTCCGGGAAAAAATCAACTTTGAAATTTATTAGTGAATTTTATTCTTTTGAATTCAATAATACATTTCATGTCTTTATTCATCGATGCATTTTAATATGATGTTTATCTCATATATTCATCCCTAGGCATTACTTTGCAAGCTAGAGACTAAAACAAGGCTCAAAGGTTACCAACATTACATGATAATATGTTGTAAAAGGCTCTCAAAAAGGTGTCCAAATCTCTGCTCAAACATCTTTTTATAGGGGTATAATTGTAACCTTAACAATCAAACCCTAGTAATCATCAATGGATTAGTTACAAATTAGTTACAATGGAGATTCTAGTAGATTCCTTGATAGTTGGAACACTCACACAATGTCATCATTGTCGTGCATGGTGTATGTGTGTCATATTTGTGTGTAGTACAAAGCATAATGTGTGGTGTATGTGTGTCATATTTGTGTGTAGTACAAAGCATAATGCATAATGTGTCTTTCATGCAATTCACTTCTTTAATGCACATGTCTTACACATCTTCTCAAAACCAAAACTTTCCCTTACTTCGGTGCCAACATGTATACACAATCAAAATTGATCCATAGGACATGGGGAAATACATATGAAAATAGAAAAGAAACATATGAAGAGACTTAAAAGAAAAAAGGGGAAGTTTGATTAAATAAACATTTGACTCAAGAAAGAATTAAAGATGAAAAAATAAAAGCTATGAAAATATAAGGCTAAACCAACCAAGTATCTATGAAGCTGTGAGAGAGTGATTGTTTTTAACAGTCTTAAACAATATACCACAATGAATCTAGATTAAATAAAGATTTGACTCGAGGAAAAAAGTAAAGATGAAAAAATAAAACCTATGAAAATATAAGGCTAAACCAACCATCTATGAAGATATGGGAGAGTGATTGTTTTTAACATTCTTAAACAATAAACCACAATGAATCTAGATTCTAATACTATAGAATATAGAGGAGCGCCAACATCAAATGCTTTTTTAAAAGAATCATATACATGTGTTTTTTTTAATCTACTTAAATAAGGTGATAGTAAAACAAGAGGTATTAAATAGAGTTGGAGCGAAGGATATAATGTAACAATCCATGGGGTCTTGGATAAACGGTGATCAGGTGCTTTGTTAAGGTACTCCTAGATGTAAAGTTATTGGTTCATTTCCCTACCCCAATCAAAGTGATATAATAGACACGATGAAGATATAATCATGTCAACTTGCAAAAAAGATTATAAAATATTTATTTTTATTTTGTTAATGATTATGAACCAATATTTAGTCATGTCTTAAAATTTGTGTTAAAATCATTGTTTTTTTAATTAATACTTTACATCAACATAAATAAAGTTTTGTTGGGTTAAAGTGATTGTTTTTCTACTCATGTCTTAACATCAAGCCTACACAAATATTGTGGTTGAGGGATTCGACACTTAGGTTAAAAGGAATCTAAACATAACAAATTGACATGGTATAGCGTATACAGTTTTTCCTTTGAAAGGGTATTAGTTTGTTTTTGACCAAAAAGTTATGACTCTTATCTATAGTTTAACATTATGAATTCAATTTTTACTT
>APFE031461812.1:69652-90661 GCA_000404065.3 Pinus taeda
TTTTATTTTAAATAAATAGTTATTCACCAAATAAATTGTAATTTTAATGAAAATTATTAATAAATATATTTTGTAATTTTAAATGTAGTTTTTGGATAGGTGGGTGTTAGTTTTTTCTTTTGGATCTTTTCCTTGAACAGGTTTTTGAGATTGTTGATTACTACTTTAAAGACATGTGGCTTTTGTTAGGGTGATGGCCTATTCCCTTGTATGTTTCTTAAATGAAGTTGGAACTCGTAGATTACGAGTTAGAGAGTCTAATCATTGGAGACATATTTCCTCATTTGGAAGATATTTTGCAGTTTAGCGTAGGACCATATGATCAAGATCTACGGCGTGAGGACTCCTCCCAATTTCCAAGGTCAATTAATAAAGAGGTCAGTATTTCTCATAGGGTGGATGATCTTTCCGTTGAGTCCAAAGAAGGTGCAATTCTCGATCCATTCCCTCCCTGACATTGACTAAACCAGATTCAATCCTTAAATCAGAATGCAAAAATTCTCTTAAGGCCCCAAAAAATCCTGCTATGGTGGTTTGCAATTATTTAGGTCTTGATTATGTGCCAAAAAAGTTCGAATTCAGTATTTCCAGTAAGGTGGTGAGTCTGTTGGCATTAAGGGATTGGATTAAGAAATCGTAGAAGTCGGTCGTGGGTTATTGCATTGATTTCCATGTTTTATCGAGAGGTTTGTTTGTAATAATTATCTATCATTAGGAGGATGTGTTGGGAGTTCTAAACAAAGAATGGTTGTGGGTAAGTCTGTCCTAGTATTGTAATGTTAGAGGCTGGACTTCAACCCAAAAAAAGAGTTAGTGGCATTTCAAAAGATATGGGCGCTACTACCAGGTCTACCCTTTCATTTTTGGACAAGAGAATTTTTAGAGGCTATTGGGAACAGACTGGGGCATTTCATGGCTATTGAAAATGACTACTTATCCAAGTTAGATCGTAGATGTACTTGGGTTTTAATGGTAGTAGACATGTGGCATGGATTGGTGGATGAAATCGTGTTGAATTTCAGGGACATATTGTGGCTCCAAAAAATGGATTACTAGAAGATTCCCTTATGATGTTTCACCTGTAGAAAGGTGGGCCATAATCTAGAGCATTGTGATAACAATCCTTGGGGAATCAAAACACAAAAGAAATTTTGTGTAAAGAAATCGTTGTCATAACTGTCACACCTTTCTAAAGAGCCTCGACCTCATTCAAATTCTCAGCCACTATATGAGGAGTATAGCAACCAGTCGGATGAAAACCTTGGATGGATTTAAGCCATAAATCACTCTTCCTTGTCTCTTATTTCCTCTCCCACTTTGAATTCTATCCTTCATTTCTATAATAAAGTAGATACTATGGTCCCCAATCCTCCTTTTTCTTCAAATCGTGAGCATGATCCTTTAGCTATAGGTCCCTTGGTGTCTTAATGTGAATCTCAATCTGATAATTTCGTGGCCTCATGCTCTCGATCTCCTAAGTTGGCAAGTGACACGTTAAATTAACCCTCGACTTTGATTTCGGGTTGAAAGTAATATGAGCTTTGATCCAAAACTCATATATCCTTGAGGATGACCTCAAATGGAGGATTGCCCTTAAATCCTCCACATATTGGACATGTTGGTTGTAATTCCAACTTCTCCATTGCACAATAGAAATCAGAGATGATATTCACCATTCACCATGGGTCATAGAACATAATCAATGGGGTCCTTGGAGCAAAGAAAGGCCCATGTGGGGCTCCCCAATGAAAATATTATCTCTAAACCTAAGGGGTTTTGGGGGAGCCTTAAAGAAAATTGTCCTCAAACACCTCTTGCGGTCAATTATTCATAATATCCTTATGTTGCAAGAGACCATGACCTCGAGTGAGAAATCCCATTAGATTATGAGTTCATGCTTGAAGGGATGGTATTTTTACACTATTGATGTTGTTGGCCTCTCTCGGGGCCTTGTTACTAGCTGGAGACCAGAACTTAAAGATGTATAATCATCATTTATGCCTAATGCCATTAGTGTAGAGCTTAAAATTAAATATCTTGATGTTGTATGGAATATCACGAACATGTGTGAGCCAAATTCTGATAAAAGGACCTTTTGGGATTCCCTCAAAGATTCTAGTCATATCTCTCAACATCCACTAATGTAGGAGGTAATTTAAACCTTACAATGTCTATTCACGAGTTTTGAGGACATATTCCAGGGTTAGACCCTTTGGAAGGTTTCTTTCGCCACCTCTTCAACTTTGTCTATTTCCTCATAAAATCCTGGGTCGAAAGTGGAGGATTATCATACCATTATCTGATCATCATGTTTATTGAGAATGATGATCTACAGTTAGTGACCCCATTCAAACTTAATGCATCTAGGAGTGACGGTTTTATGAAACTAGTTTAGGAATCTTGGATTCATTTGAGGAAGGAAGAGAGCATGCCTTTAATGTCTTAGTTCTCTAATAGTATGAATAAATTAAAAGAAAAAATTAAACCGTGGAGCAAAGATTTAAGAAAGAAGCAAGAATATTTCCTAAGGTCTATTGAAACAAAGATAGTTGACATTTATGTAAGTAATGTTTTAAGTGTATTTTCAGCTAAGGTTTTGGATGAACTCAAATCCTTCAAAATTTCGCAAAGAGAGTTCTTGGCATGCAAGGAGGAGCTTTGGTGGTTAAAGAGCACGACTATTTGGATCAAATAAGGCAACTTGAACACAAAGTTCTTCCATTAGTTCACCAATTTAAGGAAGAACACCAATTCTATATGGGAAATAGTGGATGGTTTTGGGAATATGGCTAAATATTTCCCCGAAAAGGCAGACGCTGGTGTGAGACATTTTAAATCCTTATTTACTAAAGCTGGTGGTTTTCTAATTCTTGAGACACTGGAAATATAAGATTATTCCCACATACCATTACTTAGGAAATGAACGACTCCCTTCTCGAAGAGGTATTTGAAGCCAAGGTGTTGGGAGCCCTATCATAGATGCATAAGGGTAAATGCCTAGGACCCAACGAATTCATGATGAAATTTTATCTAGGATTTTATGATCTTTTAAGGATGGATATATACTGGAAGTGGTGATGGAATCTTAGTTGAAAATCTATACTCGTGGGGCTCTAAGCACTGCATTCATTTATATGATTCCCAAGAAGCAAGAAGGCCAAAAGTTTAGTAATTTTAAGCCTATATCCTAATGCAATGTCATTTACAAGTTAATAACAAAAAATGTTTCGATAAGAATCAAGCCAATTTTAAATGATATTATCTCGGTGGAGCAGTTTGGTTTTCTTCATAACTAGCATATACACGATGCAATGGCTATTGCATAGGAGTCGATGCATTTGATTAAAAAAAATAAAAAAATTATAGCTATCACAATGAAGATAGACCTTTTGAAGGCCTATGACAAAGTAAACTGGTCCTTCATCAAACTATGTTTAATTAAGTTAGGTTTCAATTTCCAATTGGTCAATTAGATCATGGAATCCATTTCCACTGTCAGATTTGCGATTTTAATTAATGGTCATTCATTATCTTTATTCAAGGCCTTGAGAGGATTGAGATAGGGTTGTCTCCGATCTCCTCTCATCATTTTGTTCGTCGTTAAGGTTCTCAAAAATTTGATTCAAAAGGTTATATCCTCTGGGGAATTAGAAGGGGTCATGACTATAGCACAGGTTCAAATCTCTTGCCTTCTTTTTGTAGATGATATTATTATATTTCTATATGGATTGGTATTGTATAATGTTGCCTCAAAAAGGTTTCTAAAGAGATTCAAACCAATAAATGGCATGAATCTGAATGCTAAAAAATATTTGATCTTACATAATAAAATTTCTTCTACAGTCAAGGATTATCTTGTTCAATGTTTCCCCTTTTAGATATCATATATTCAAGTTGGATTTAAGTATTTAGGTTTCTATCTTAAACCTAATGATAACATGAGGGAGGATTGTTTATGGCTTATTATGAAGGTTGAAGCAAGAATCTCATTTTGGGTCAATCATCTCTTCTCAAGAGTAGGAAGACTGATCTTGATCAAATATGTTTTGGAGAGTATACCTCTTTTTTAG
Source organism: Pinus taeda (assembly GCA_000404065.3). NCBI lineage: Eukaryota > Viridiplantae > Streptophyta > Pinopsida > Pinales > Pinaceae > Pinus > Pinus taeda. Next base: position 73,723 of record APFE031461812.1, read on the forward strand.
GCATCAATCGCTCTCATTTTGTAGTGGATTTTAAACAAAATCAAGAAAACAATTGAAAATTCTTATGGTTGGTACATAAAAATTTGGAAGGCATTCCTTTGGTAAAGTGGAAGACGATTGCTCATCCAAATTTTTTTCAGCCAATTTCTTACAATAAAGAGCTTATGGAGGCCTTTAAATAACATAAATTTATGGGGCATAACAATGAAGGGTAAGTATTCTGGCTGAAAATATGAGATTGGGTGGATTCAATTTCAACGTAAATTATGTCCAGACTCCTCCTTGGTTTGAAGGATCTCTATGGCGCATTCCCAATTATTGGACCCTAGGTCACATGATGAGTATGGAATAAATACCAGAATAGGTTTGGATCCTTGGATCGGTTCTAGGGATCAATATAGGCTCCTAGAAAACTTGATTGACACATTGCACACTATTTATGTCTGCAACTAGCAGATGCTTGTAATATAGAGGTTTAGTACTAGTGAAATCAAGCTTGGAAACCAACAAAGGAACTGACCTTAAATAATCAAGAGTCATTCGAATGGAATACTTTTGTTATATTAATTGTTTTTGCCATGATCAAAATTTTAGACGAGGACGAAAATAGACTCACTTGGTATAAGAACTCATCCTTTGGGGGGTACACTGTCAAAATTGGGTAGCAAGCCTAATTCGAGTCCAATTTTAGTGGTGAGGTGGCCTGGTGGTGCAATTTTGTTAGCCTCACTCTCATGTGTTGAAAAAAATTATAGCTCCAAAACAATTAAATTAATTAAAATCAAGAAAGTTGGATTTAATCCTACCTTTCTAGATTGAGTTTGTTCTTCATGGTTAGGAGTCAGTTTAGACCTAGTTGGTTGATAAATTCTCTCCAACTAGTTAGGCTCCTACATTAGTGTTTGGTTGAGAAATTTGCTCAACCATAATGTCCAAGATAGACGTAATATCTTGAGACAAAATTCCTCGTGTATTTATTTGTATTATTATCATTATTTGTACATTGGATTGCATCATGAGAGGAATACAGTGAGGCTGAGGCCTTTTCTGCCATGTCTAATTTGTATGTTTTTTGGTATTTTTTATGTGTGTTTTATTGGTTGATTGAATCTACTACATGTGGTATTAGAGCTAGTGAAACTTAGTGGTTGTGTGAATGGTAGAATTGTGGCCCCTAGTAGCTGGTATGAAGGAGGCCTGGCTAGGAGGCGAGGTGCTGAAGAAAAGCATGGATTTTTTTTTTTAAGGTGAAGATCAGAAGCAACTCAGTTTTTTATTCTAATATGTGTGTTGGTCAACTGAGACTTGGTTGGGGCTCAACGTGGGTTTGAATATCATTCACACGCTAACTGACTCTCCCTTAAACACTCTGCAAATACCGCACCTAGAAAGCGCGGATCCACTATGTGACAGTCACGCTACTATAGAATCATGACTGGTCATGTTGTGGTGGATCAACGTTTCATTTCGCGGGATCTGTTGGATCATTGGCAGGCAGTTGATCTTGATTGATCGCATGGTAGTGAACATCATGGTTGCAGCAGGGCATATGCTATGAATAGGAATTTGGTGCAGTGAGCATTGTGGTTGCAACGGGCCATAGATTGTGTGGCTTGATCGGGGCAGTGCATGAGGTCTTCTCAGGAATCATCCCCTGAATTTGCTAGAATTTTTCCAAACAATTCCTTTTAGTGGTTATTCCCAGGGTGGATTTCTCTTCCCTTTGGCCAACGTTTCATCTTCACAAGCGCTCTTGCTACAATTCCAACGGCCAGAACTCTGCCCAGCAGAAAAATTTCACCAATTCCACTTCCACCAACAATTGAGATGGACCTCCTAGATTTATCTTCATTGGGAATAGGAGCAGAAGCTCCACCATTGAGCATATAGACACTCAATGGTTTCGACGAGTGTTTTTCCAATTTGGGTGGCCTTCAATCAAGGATTGATAGATGATTCTTTTGCAATTTGTAGAACCCAACGACCTCTTGATGATTATATAACCAAATCGCAGTTCTATTCCGTTCACTGTGAAATCAACGAAGGAGATAGACCATCTCTGCGGGCTTCGAACTCTTGCCAATGTTTCCCACCTCTATCTCCACTGCCTCCGTAAACACAGGTTTAAAATCCGTGTTTTCGGTTGCTATTATTTTAATTTGATGTTGGTAATGAAATTTTATTGTGATACCAGCTTGAGCGTGGCTTCCTGTAGTATGACATTGTATTGAATGCGTTGGCGTTATGTTGGCCGATAATTGGAATTTGAAAATCGATGAGTCTTGGTGGCTGAAGTAAGCATCAAGTTGTTGATTGATGGTAAGAGGAAGCATGGTATAGGCGTGGTGGAAGCAGCTGGCAGAGAGGGTTCACTGTGTTGATGTCAGATGTGTTGAGTTGGTAGAATGTGCTAGATTGTTGGAATATTAGTTCAAAAAGCTGAAGGATTGGAGACGTATTGTTGGGAAGACAGTTGATACTACATTGGAGATACTACATAGCTGTAATGACTAGTTTTGCGTGTGAAAAGAGAGAGGGGTCGTAGCCTTTGCAGAATTCTTTAAGGAATTCAACGACACTAGATCTATTTATGTGGTTACTTTGTTGCTATCCTAAATGGTGGAACGAAGCTCTCCTCAATCATATTCTTAGACATTTAGCGATTGCCAAAGTTGCATGCTTTTATTCCCTCTCGTTGAAGTCTGTGTGATACAACATGAGAAGTTGATTGCAGTCCAAAAAATAATTCTGAGAAAGATAGTTGCAGGTTTAAAGAAATAAAGACCGAGCCACTTTTGTTGGAGAGTCGTAGTTAGTTTTAAACTCGTGTTGAAACGCAAATGGTTTTTGAAATTAAGAGCTTGAAGCTTTAATCACTTTTGGTAAAATCTGAGAGTTTTGGGATAAATGGCAACCTACGGGTTTTATTAAAATTTCTTAGATAATAAGTTTAGTGGCAACTGTTAATTCACCCAGAAGCTGCAAAATTTGTGCCTTGGTCTCTTTATAAGTTCAATTGTCTGAATATGGTTTTGTTTGGTTGCAAGGAAATTACCCTGCGTTGAGGGAGAAACTAGTGGAAAAGGAAGAGTCGGAGGAGTACTTGCATGGAGGACAAGTGAATGTGTTGAATTAAGGTTATGAATTAAGTGTGAATTTCTTTGAAGTGATTTTATTGGAGAGATAAGGTTTGTTTTTAATGTAAACATAAGCTGAGCTTTGGAAAACAATTCACTTTATAAACTGATTTCATAAAATGGTTTTAGAAGTAAAGTGATTTTGTTTGGTTGTAAGGAAATTGCCCCTGCGTTGAGGGAGAAACTAGTGGAAAAGGAAGATTATAGTGGAAAAGGAAGATTCGAAGGAGTACTTCTGTGGAGGACAAGTGAATGCGTTGAATTAAGGTTATGAATTAAGTGTGAATTTCTTTGAAGTGATTTTATTGGAGAGATAAGGTGTGTTGTTAATGTAAACAAAATTTGAGTTTTGGAAAACAATTCACTTTAAAGTGATTTCATAAAATTGTTTTAGAAGTAAAGTGAATCTTTTGTAATGGAGTGATAAGGTATATTTTATTTGGAGTGATAAGTATTTTGTATTTTGAGTAATAAGTGTTTTGTCTTTGGAGCAATAAGTGAATTTGTTTGAGTGAAAGTCATTATTGTAATTCAAAATAATATTTTACTTTGAGAGTGATTGAGTTAGTGCAGGTAGTTTCTGAAGACAATTTGCTTCCAAAGTTTGCAAGTGTGACACTCTCATTGAGAAGTGTTCGCGTAAAAGTTGTGACGTTGAAGAATGATGTACTCCAGTAATTAATAAAATCATAATTTTTGTGGTGCTTGTGTCCTAGTCTGCCCAAAATTGAATAAGGGGATCTTAGGTACACCATGTGTAATGATTGCGTGTGCATAACTTGGGTTCAGATTATCAAAATGCTCTCTTTGTATTATGCTTAAACAACTACATGCACATAAGCAAGCTTAAGTATAAGAACGCTTAATCAAGCTCTTGTAATCAAGCTTAAGTACACAAGCACAAAGTGTCACATCATCAACTTGATAAGATGATCTTCCAAGCAAGCACATTTCACATCATGTAATCAAAGCAATCAAGTTAAGGATGCTACAAAATCAAGCATTTCAAGCCAAGATGACATCAACATCATCAACACTTTTTGTATCACTTGCAGATAAACATTTTTCACTGAATTGTACAGGTGCATTCTCAGTTGTAACCAACACCCTAATTTGAATTGTTAAGGTGAATACAATAAGTCAAGTAAGTCTTCAACTGATTTATCAAGATTGAACTTGTCATTGTCTCTTGGGTGCATTTTTGACAATGTTCGACACCCTTCCTTTTTTAAAATCAACACATTCAATGAGTACATTAAAGAAAGCACAAAGTGTCAGTGAAGAATTCAAGCAAAGTGATCATCATCAAGCGAGTGTGAAATCAAGAGTTCAGGCAACCAAGTTATAAAACTCTAGCAAGTGTTTAAAGCATCAACAATAAGCAACAGTGAAAGCGAGCCTGGATTCAAAGTGAGCACGCTAACATGGCAATACACATTCAACTATCCCAAATTCTTAACAATTTGATTTTATCATCAGCTGGCGACATGGTGAACATCAACAAAACAACTCTTATTGATATTCGAGTGCATCTTCAACATGCACATGAAATGATTGAGTTCCTTCAACTAGAGTTGCAACTACAAAGAACTGAGTTGCTAGAGAAGAGTGATGCTTCCAAGTCTTTGAACAATACAAATACAACTGATGATTCCAAGTCACTGATCCAACCAACTTCAAGTGTCGAAGTGGTCCCTGATCTAGTTCAACTTTCTTCCAAACCAATCATCAAGCCATGGGAAGAAATCCAAAGTAACAGAAATCGACAAGGCTTAGGATATGTCAAATATGACGCCAAATTTCATATCCCAAATTATTCAAGGCCCATTAAGTTTGTCAGTGCAGGGTTTCTTGCACAAATCACATCGGCTAATTATAAGAAAGTTGAAGACAAACAGAAATACACACAAACTGAAGTTGCAGACAAACAAACATTCGGCAAACTAAAGTTGCAGTCAAACCAAAATACCTTCATTGTCAAAGAACTGGTCATTTGGAAGATCAGTGTTTTGATCTCCATCCTTGTGACCATTGTGGCAAGTCAAATCATTCATCAGCACAATGCAGCAAACAACAACAATCAACCAGATTGAAGATCAATTATTCATGGATTGATCCCTACTAATGGTCATCCATGGTCAGAGGATTGTATAAGTTTTACAATCGACAAAATTCCTCATGTATTTATTTGTACTATTATCATTATTTGTACATTGGATTGCATCTTGAGAGAAATACAATGAGGCTGAGGCCTTTTCCGCCATGTCTAATTTGTATGTTTTTTGGTATTTTTTATGTGTGTTTTATTGGTTGATTGAATCTACTACATGTGGTATTATAGCTAGTGAAACTTAGTGGTTGTGTGAATGGTAGAATTGTGGGCCCTAGTAGCTGGTATGAAGGAGGCCTGGCTAGGAGGCGAGGTGCTGAAGAAAAGCATGGATTTCTTTTTAGGTGAAGATCAGAAGCAACTCAGATTTCTATTCTAATATGTGTGTTGGTCAACTGAAACTTGGTTGGGGCTCAACGTGGGTTTGAATATCATTCACACGCTAACTGACTCTCCCTTAAACACTCTGCAAATACCGCACCTAGAAAGCGCGGATCCACTATGTGACAGTCACGCTACTATAGAATCATGACTGGTCATGTTGTGGTGGATCAACGTTTCATTTCGCAGGATCTGTTGGATCTTTGGCAGGCAGTTGATCTTGATTGATCGCATGGTAGTAAACCTCATGGTTGCAGCAGGGCATATGCTATGAATAGGAATTTGGTGCAGTGAGCATTGTGGTTGCAACGGGCCATAGATTGTGTGGCTTGATCGGGGCAGTGCATGAGGTCTTCTCAGGAATCATCCCCTGAATTTGCTAGAATTTTTCCAAAAAATTCCTTTTACTGGTTATTCCCAGGGTGGATTTCTCTTCCCTTTGGCCAACGTTTCATCTTCACAAGCGCTCTTGCTACAATTCCAACGGCCAGAACTCCGCCCAACAGAACAATTTCACCAATTCCACTTCCACCAACAATTGAGATGGACCTCCTAGATTTATCTTCATTGGGAATAGGAGCAGAAGCTCCACCCTCGTCATTGGATGGCATATAGACACTCAATGGTTTCGACGAGTGTTTTTTCAATTTGGGTGGCCTTCAATCAAGGATTGATAGATGATTCTTTTTCAATTTGTAGAACCCAACGACCTCTTGATGATTATATAACCAAATCGCAGTTCTATTTTGTTCACTTTGAAATCAACGAAGGAGATAGACCATCTCTGCGGGCTTCGAACTCTTGCCAATGTTTCCCACCTCTATCTCCACTGCCTCCGTAAACACAGGTTTAAAATCCGTGTTTTCGGTTGCTATTATTTTAATTTGATGTTGGTAATGAAATTTTATTGTGATACCAGCTTGAGCGTGGCTTCCTGTAGTATGAAATTGTATTGAATGTATTGGCGTTATGTTGGCCGATAATTGGAATTTGAAAATCGATGAGTCTTGGTGGCTAAAGTAAGCATCAAGTTGTTGATTGATGGTAAGAGGAAGCATGATATAGGCACGGTGGAAGCAGTTGGAAGAGAGGGTTCACTGTGTTGATGTCAGATGCGTTGAGTTGGTAGAATGTGCTAGATTGTTGGAAGATTAGTTCAAATAGCTGAAGGATTGGAGACGTATTGTTGGGAAGACAGTTGATACTACATTGGAGATACTACATAGCTGTAATGACTATTTCTGCATGTGAAAAGAGAGAGGGGTCGCAGCCTTTGCAGAATTTTTTAAGGAATTCAACGACACTAGATCTATTTATGTGGTTACTTTGTTGTTATCCTAAATGGTGGAACGGAGCTCTCCTCAATCATATTCTTAAAAATTTAGCGATTGCCAAAGTTGCATGCTTTTATTCCCTCTCGTTGAAGTTTGTGTGATACAACATGAGAAGTTGATTGCAGTCCAAAGAATAATTCTGAGAAAGATAGTTGCAGGTTTAAAGAAATAAAGACCGAGACACTTTTGTTGGAGAGTCGTAGTTAGTTTTAAACCTGTGTTGAAACGCAAATGTTTTGAAATTAAGACACTGAAGCTTTAATCACTTTTGGTAAAATCTGAGAGTTTTGGGATAAATGGAAACCTACGGGTTTTATTAAAATTTCTTAGATATTAAGTTTAGTGGCAACTGTTAATTCACCTAGAAGCTGCAAAATATTGTGACTTGGTCTCTTTATAAGTTAAGTTGTTTGAATATGGTTTTGTTTGGTTGCAAGGAAATTACCCTGTGTTGAGGGAGAAACTAGTGGAAAAGGAAGAGTCAGAGGAGTACTTGCATGGAGGACAAGTGAATGTGTTGAATTAAGGTTATGAATCAAGTTTGAATTTCTTTGAAGTGATTTTATTGGAGAGATAAGGTATGTTTTTAATGTAAACATTATTTGAGTTTTGGAAAACAATTCACTTTATAAACTGATTTCATAAAATTGTTTTAGAAGTAAAGTGATTTTGTTTGGTTGCAAGGAAATTGCCCTCCGTTGAGGGAGAAACTAGTGGACAAAGAAAGAGTCAAAGGAGTACTTGCGTGGAGGACAAGTGAATGCGTTGAATTAAGGTTATGAATTAAGTGCGAATTTCTTTGAAGTGATTTTATTGGAGAGATAAGGTGTGTTTTTGATGTAAACAAAATTTGAGTTTTGGAAAACAATTCACTTTATAAAGTGATTTCATAAAATTGTTTTAGAAGTAAAGTGAATCTTTTGTAATGGAGTGATAAGGTATATTTTATTTGGAGTGATAAGTATTTTGTATTTGGAGTAATAAGTGATTTGTCTTTGGAGCAATAAGTGAATTTGTTTGAGTGAAAGTCATTATTATAATTCAAAGTAATATTTTACTTTGAGAGCGATTGAGTCAGTGCCGGTAGTTTTTGAAGACAATTTGCTTCCAAAGTTTGCAAGCGTGACATTCTCATTGAGAAGTGTCCACGAAAAAGTTGTGACATTGAAGAATGATGTACTCCAGTAATTAATAAAATCATAATTTTTGTGGTGCTTGTGTCCTAGACCTGCCCGAAATTGAATAAGGGGATCTTAGGTACACCATGTGTAATGATTGCATGTGCATGACTTGGGTTCAGATTATCAAAACGCCCTCTTTGTATTATGCTTAAACAACTACATGCACATAAACAAGCTTAAGTATAAGAACGCTTAATCAAGCTCTTGTAATCAAGCTTAAGTACACAAGCACAAAGCGTCACACAAAGCGTCAAAGTATAAGAACGCTTAATCAAGCTCTTGTAATCAAGCTTAAGACTTTGATTTTGGGTTGAAAGTAATATGAGCTTTGATCCAAAACTCATATATCCTTGGGGATGACCTCAAATGGAGGATTTGCCTTAAATCCTCCACATATTGGACATGTTGGTTGTAATTCCAACTTCTCCATTGCACAATAGAAATCAGAGATGATATTCACCATTCACCATGGGTCATAGAACATAATCAATGGGGTCCTTGGAGCAAAGAAAGGCCCATGTGGGGCTCCCCAATGAAAATCTTATCTCTAAACCTAAGGGGTTTTGGGGGAGCCCCAAAGAAAATTGTCCTCAAACACCTATTGCGGTCAATTATTCATAATATCCTTATGTTGCAAGAGACCATGACCTCGAGTGAGAAATCCCATTAGATTATGAGTTCATGCTTGAAGGGATGGTATTTTTACACTATTGATGTTGTTGGCCTCTATGAGGGCCTTGTTACTAGTTGGAGACCAGAACTTAAAGTTGTATCATCATCATTTATGCCTAATGCCATTAGTGTAGAGATTAAAATTAAATATCTTGAAGTTGTATGGAATATCACGAACATGTGTGAGCCAAATTCTGATAAAAGGACCTTTTGGGATTCCCTCAAAGATTCTAGTCATATCTCTCAACATCCACTAATGTAGGAGGTAATTTAAACCTTACAATGTCTATTCACGAGTTTTGAGGACATATTCCAGGGTTAGACCCTTTGGAAGGTTTCTTTCGCCACCTCTTCAACTTTGTCAACCTAGTGTATGTTTTTCCATCAAAAAACACTCCCACTTGGAGGAATAAGAGATCATATGGCAGTGTCGTGTCTAAATGTTTAAACAAATTCCTAGTTTAGAAATCTATCCTATCACATTATTTCCTCATAAACTCTTGGGTTGAAAGTGGAGGATTATCATACCATTATCTGATCATCATGTTTATTGAGAATGATGATCTATAGTTAGTGACCCCATTCAAATTTAATACATCTAGGATTGACGGTTTTATGAAACTAGTTTAGGAATCTTGGATTCATTTGAGGAAGGAAGAGAGCATGCCTTTAATGTCTTAGTTCTCTAATAGTATGAATAAATTAAAAGAAAAAATTAAACCGTGGAGCAAAGATTTAAGAAAGAAGCAAGAATATTTCCTAAGGTCTATTGAAACAAAGATAGTTGACATTTATGTAAGTAATGTTTCAAGTTTATTTTCAACTAAAGTTTTGGATGAACTCAAATCCTTGGAAATTTCCAAAAGAGAGTTGTTGGCATGCAAGGAGGAGCTTTGGTGGTTAAAGAGCAAGACTATTTGGATCAAATAAGGCGACTTGAACACAAAGTTCTTCCATTAGTTCACCAATTTAAGGAAGAACACCAATTCTATATGGGAAATAGTGGATGGTTTTGGGAATATGGCTAAATATTTCCCCCAAAAGGTAGACACTGGTGTGAGACATTTTAAATCCTTATTTACTAAAGCTGGTGGTTTTCTAATTCTTGAGACACTGGAACTATAAGATTATTCCCACATACCGTTACTCAGGAAATGAACGGCTCCCTTCTGGAAGAGGTATTTGAAGCCAAGGTGTTGGGAGCCCTATAACAGATGCAGAAGGGTAAATGCCTAGGACCCAACTAATTCATGATGAAATTTTATCTAGGATTTATGATCTTTTAAGGATAGATAAATACTGGAAGTGGTGATGGAATCTTAGTTGAAAATCTATACTCGTGGGGCTCTAAGCACTGCATTCATTTATATGATTCCCAAGAAGCAAGAAGGCCAAAAGTTTAGTAATTTTAAGCCTATATCCTGATGCAATGTCATTTACAAGTTAATAACAAAAAAATGTTTCGATGAGAGTCAAGCCAATTTTAAGTGATATTATCTCGGTGGAGCAGTTTGGTCTTCTTCATAACTAGCATATACACGATGCAATGGCTATTGCATAGGAGTTGATGCATTTGATAAAAATAAAAAATAAAAAATTATAGCTATCACAATGAAGATAGACCTTTTGAAGGCCTATGACAAAGTAAACTGGTCCTTCATCAAACTATGTTTAATCAAGTTAGGTTTCAATTTCCAATTGGTCAATTAGATCATGGAATCCATTTCCACAGTCAGATTTGCGATTTTAATTAATGGTCATTCATTATCTTTATTCAAGGCCTTGAGAGAATTGAGATAAGGTTGTCCCCTATCTCCTCTCATCATTTTGTTCGTCGTTAAGGTTCTCAAAAATTTGATTCAAAAGGTTATATCCTCTGGGTAATTAAAAGGGGTCATGACTACAACGCAGGTTCAAATCTCTTGCCTTCTTTTCGTAGATGATATTATTCTATTTCTATATGGATTGGTATTGTATAATGTTGCCTCAAAAAGGTTTCTAAAGAGATTCAAACCAATAAATGGCATGAATCTTAATGCTAAAAAATATTCGATCTTACATAATAAAATTTCTTCTGCAGTCAAGGATTATCTTGTTCAATGTTTCCCCTTTTAGATATCATATATTCAAGTTGGATTTAAGTATTTAGGTTTCTATATTAAACCTAATGATAACATAAGGGAGGATTGTTTATGGATTATTAGGAAGATTGAAGCAAGAATCTCATTTTGGGTCAATAATCTCTTCTCAAGAGTAGGAAGACTGATCTTGATCAAATATGTTTTGGAGAGTATACCTCTTTTTTGGGCATTGATCACTCTCATTTTATAGTGGATTTTAAACAAAATCAAGAAAAAAATTGAAAATTCTTATGGTTGGTCCATAAACATTTGGAAGGCATTCCTTTGGTAAAGTGGAAGACGATTGCTCATCCAAATTTTTTTGGTGGATGGGGGTTAAAAGACCTCAATATTTTTAGCCAATTTCTTACAATAAAGAGCTTATGGAGGCTTTTAAACAACATAAATTTATGGGGAATGACAATGAAGAGTAAGTATTTTGGCTGAAAACCTGAGATTGGGTGGATTCAATTTCAACGTAAATTATGTCCAAACTCCTCCTTGGTTTGAAGGCTCTCTATGGTGCATTCCCAATTATTGGACCCTGGGTCACATGATGAGTATGGAATAAATACCAGAATAGGTTTGGATCCTTGGATCAGTGCTAGGGATCAATATAGGCTCTTAGAAAACTTGATTGACACATTGCACACTATTTATGTCTGCAACTAGCAGATGCTTGTAATATAGAGGTTTAGTACTAGTGAAATCAAGCTTGGAAACCAACAGAGGAACTGGCCTTAAATATTTAAGAGTCATTCGAATGGAATGCTTTTGTTATCTTACTTGTTTTTTCCATGATCAAAATTTTAGACAAGGACGAAAATATACTCACTTGGTATAAGAACTCATCCTTTGGGGAGTACACTGTCAAAATTGGGTACCAAGCCTAATTCGAGTCCAATTTTAGTGGTGAGGTGGCCTGGTGGTGCAATTTTGTTAGCCTCACTCTCATGTGTTGAAAACAATTATAGGTCTAAAACAATTAAATTAATTAAAATCAAGAAAGATGGATTTAATCCTACCTTTCTAGATTGAGTTTGTTCCTCATGGTTAGGAGTCAGTTTAGACCTAGTTGGTTGATAGATTCTCTCCAACTAGTTAGGCTCCTACATTAGTGTTTGGGTGAGAAATTTGCTCAACCATAATGTCCAAGATAGACGTAATATCTTGAGACAAAATTCCTCATGTATTTATTTGTACTATTATCATTATTTGTACATTGGATTGCATCATGAGAGGAATACAGTGAGGCTGAGGCCTTTTCCGCCATGTCTAATTTGTATGTTTTTTGGTATTTTTTATGCGTGTTTTATTGGTTGATTGAATCTACTACATGTAGTATTAGAGCTAGTGAAACTTAGTGGTTGTGTGAATGGTAGAATTGTGGCCCCTAGTAGCTGGTATGAAGGAGGCCTGGCTAGGAGGCGAGGTGCTGGAGAAAAGCATGGATTTTTTTTAGGTGAAGATCAGAAGCAACTCAGATTTTTATTCTAATATGTGTGTTGGTCAACTGAAACTTGGTTGGGGCTCAACGTGGGTTTGAATATCATTCACACGCTAACTGACTCTCCCTTAAACACTCTGCAAATATCGCACCTAGAAAGCGCGGATCCACTATGTGACAGTCACGCTACTATAGAATCATGACTGGTCATGTTGTGGTGGATCAACGTTTCATTTCGCGGGATCTGTTGGATCATTGGCAGGCAGTTGATCTTGATTGATCGCATGGTAGTGAACATCATGGTTGCAGCAGGGCATATGCTATGAATAGGAATTTGGTGCAGTGAGCATTGTGGTTGCAACGGGCCATAGATTGTGTGGCTTGATCGGGCCAGTGCATGAGGTCTTCTCAGGATTCATCCCCTGAATTTGCTAGAATTTTTCCAAACAATTCCTTTTAGTGGTTATTCCCAGGGTGGATTTCTCTTCCCTTTGGCCAACATTTCATATTCACAAGCGCTCTTGCTACAATTCCAACTGCCAGAACTCTGCCCAGCAGAATAATTTCACTAATTCCACTTCCACCAACAATTGAGATGGACCTCCTAGATTTATCTTCATTGGGAATAGGAGCAGAAGCTCCACCCTCGTCATTGGATGGCATATAGACACTCAATGGTTTCGACGAGTGTTTTTTCAATTTGGGTGGCCTTCAATCAAGGATTGCTAGATGATTCTTTTGCAATCTGTAGAACCCAATGACCTCTCGATGATTATATAACCAAATCGCAGTTCTATTCTACTCACTGTGAAATCAACGAAGGAGATAGACCGTCTTTGCGAGCTTCGAACTCTTGCCAATGTTTCCCACCTCTATCTCCACTGCCTCCGTAAAACACAGGTTTAAAATCCGTGTTTTCGGTTGCTATTATTTTAATTTGATGTTGGTAATGAAATTTTATTGTGATACCAGCTTGAGCATCGCTTCTTGTAGTATGAAAATGTATTGAATGTGTTGGCGTTATGTTGGCTGATAATTGGAATTTGAAAATCGATGAGTCTTGGTGGCTGAAGTAAGCATCAAGTTGTCGATTGATGGTAAGAGGAAGCATGGTATAGACGCGGTGGAAGCAGTTGGCAGAGAGGGTTCACTGTGTTGATGTCAGATGTGTTGAGTTGGTAGAATGTGCTAGATTGTTGGAAGATTAGTTCAAAAAGCTGAAGGATTGGAGACGTATTTTTGGGAAGACAGTTGATACTACATTGGAGATACTACATAGCTGTAATGACTATTTCTGCGTGTGAAAAGAGAGAGGGGTCGCAGCCTTTGCAGAATTCTTTAAGGAATTCAACGACACTAGATCTATTTATGTGGTTAGTTTGTTGTTATCCTAAATGGTGGAACGAAGCTCTCCTCAATCATATTCTTAGACATTTAGTGATTGCGAAAGTTGCATGCTTTTATTCCCTCTTGTTGAAGTCTTTGTGATACAACATGAGAAGTTGATTGCAATCCAAAGAATAATTCTGAGAAAGATAGTTGCAGGTTTAAAGAAATAAAGACCGAGACACTTTCGTTGGAGAGTCGTAGTTAGTTTTAAACCCGTGTTGAAACACAAATGGTTTTTGAAATTAAGAGCCTGAAGCTTTAATCACTTTTGGTAAAATCTGAGAGTTTTGGGATAAATGGCAACCTACGGGTTTTATTAAAATTTCTTAGATATTAAGTTTAGTGGCAATTGTTAATTCACCCAAAAACTACAAAATATTGTGACTTGGTCTCTTTATAAGTTGAGTTGTCTGAATATGGTTTTGTTTGGTTGCAAGGAAATTACCTTGCGTTGAGGGAGAAACTAGTGGAAAAGGAAGAGTCAGAGGATTACTTGCATGGAGGACAAGTGAATGTGTTGAATTAAGTTTATGAATCAAGTGTGAATTTCTTTGAAGTGATTTTATTGGAGAGATAAGGTATGCTTTTAATGTAAACATAATTTGAGCTTTGGAAAACAATTCACTTTATAAACTGATTTCATAAAATTGTTTTAGAAGTAAAGTGATTTTGTTTGGTTGCAAGGAAATTGCCCTGCGTTGAGGGAGAAACTAGTGGAAAAGGAAGAGTTGAAGGAGTACTTGCGTGGAGGACTATTGAGATTTTCTGTTTGAGCAAAATAGGAAAAAATCTCAGCTAATGACAACAATAGAATTCAGGTCCTAGATTAGCGCCAGGTTGTTGGGAGGGAGTTAATGCCTCCTATATTTGATGTGAGGGAGTTATGAGTCTGTTAGATTCTCTATGCTATGTAACAGGCAATCATTCGGATGGTTTGCTAAGAGAGTGTGAGGATTTCTTGATGTAATCTCCAATTTGATTAATATATTCCTGATGCCTATGTTTGGTGGACGTAGCCCAGATTGGTTGGGTGAACCACGTTAAATACTGTGTTATATGTGCTTCAGCTGTGTGTTTAATTTAGTTTTGCTGTGCACCTGATCCAACAATTGGTATCAGAGCATGTTGGAGGTGCTGGTGCAGAGAGGATAGCCTGGATTGTTTGCTGGCAGCGCGCGTGGAGTTGTTGGTTGCGGGAGCACTGAAAAACCTGTGCGCGTGGAGCTGTATATTGCTGGAGCACGGACTTGTGTTGACTGGAGCGCTGGAGGTGATATGGTATTGCTAGTGCTGGTGAACCTGCCTGCTGTGTATGCTATAACATTGCTAGTGCGGATTAGATTTTCTGGGTGCGTATCTTTCATCGCTGTGTATGAAAGGTTAGTGTGCGCGTTGATACGCTATGGTGCATTACAGTTTTCTTTTTCGCTCCTATATATCGAACCTTAGTATAAGAAAAATTTCGTACCGTTTATCCACGTTCACAAACAACAGCGTAATCCTCAGCGTCTGCATGGAGCAAGGAGAGCCATTATTATTGTGAAACCGTTGAGAGCCCACTCATCAACCAGGACAAAAGATACCGCTAGCTGCTGGAGACTAAGAAGTGAGAACCAGATTTCTATGAGAGTTGTTTCTTGAAGAGTTGTGAGACGCTGCCACTTCAGTCTGATTTTGTAGTTGCAATTTTTTTTTCATCCTCTAGCATAAGAGTTTGATGGTATTTCCAAGTTTGAGGCCACATAAATATTGGAAAATATGAGATTCAACAAAGATTTGTAGCTACTTTTATTTTTGTTCATCCTCTGGCATGTTATCAGTTTTTTTTTTGAAAGGGCGGCTGGATTTGCTGCAAATTGTTTTTTTGTTTGAATTGCCTTCATATGGTGAATTTGTATATCAGCCAACATTGGGTTGATTGCTGGCCAGTGGTTGTAAAAACAAAGGCAGAGGCAGATTTTTTTTTTTTGTGAAGTGCAAAAAAAGGCAGTTTTTTGGTTGTGTAAAAACAAATGCAAAGGCAGAATTTTTTTTTTTGTGAAGGGAAGATATTTTTTGTTTTAAAGGCATAGGCAATTTTTTTTTTAATTGCTGGTATTTAAAATGTTGATATTGGAGATTATTGTGTTTTTTGATACAAAATGGCGAAAAATCAAAGTGCCCGGTTTGAAATTGAGAAATTTAATGGCAAGAATAATTTTGAGATCTGGAAGGTAAAAATGCATGACTTGCTTGTCCAACAAGGCGTGGTAAAGGCATTGATGGGTAAATCGAAACAACCTTACAACATCATAGACGATGAGTGGGACGAAATGGATGAAAGAGCTGTAAGTGCCATTCGATTATGCTTGGCGGACGATGTCCTGTTTCATATTGTGTCCAAGACAACAGCTGCTGGTTTGTGGACGAAACTAGAGAAACTGTACATGCCCAAATCCTTAACCAATAGGATTCTCCTAAAGCGACAGTTGTACAGTTTGAGAATGAAGGTACATCGATTGATGATCATTTAAATGCTTTTAATACTCTTCTTGTGCAATTACAAAGTATAGAAGTAAAAATTTCATCCGAGGATAAAGCTATTACTTTATTGTGCTCGTTGCCCGAATCATGGGATCATTTTGTTACTTCTATAAGTCTTAGTTCATCAGAAACTATTGAGTTTGATGATGTAGTTACATCCTTATTATCGGAAGAAACAAGGAGGAAGTCGCATTCCAAAACCTCTACATCAGAAGCTATGATGGTTAGAGGTCGTTCGAAAGAAAGACGCCCCAGGAAGCCGAGCGACTCACGTTCAAAGTCGAAAGGGAAGAAGAGTAAGCTAAAGTGCTAGTTTTGTGGCAAATCAGGGCATTTAAAGAAGGACTGCTGGAAGCGACAGCAGCAAACTTCAAAAGCAGAGTCTTCGACAGAGAAGAAGGAGGCGAATACGACAGACACAGGTTCGACACCGGGTTCAGGTATGAGTGATGAAGTATTATCAGTTAATGTGTCAAATCATGGTCAACATTGGTTGTTAGATTCCGGGGCATCAAACCACATGTGTATCCATAAAGAATGGTTTAAGGAATATAAATCAATTAATGATGGTGTTGTGTACATGGGTGATGATGTAACATGTAATATTGTTGGGATTGGGAGCATACAACTACAAATGTTTGATGG
>APFE031461812.1:91407-103378 GCA_000404065.3 Pinus taeda
CAGGTGGAAGGCTCAGATGGCAAGGACATTTGATATGAAAGATCTAGGAGCAGCAAGACAGATTTTGGGCATGGAGATTTTCAGAGACAGGAGCAATGGTAAGCTATGGCTATCACAACAAAAGTATATTGAGAAAATACTTTTGAGGTTTGGTATGAATAATGTGAAGCATGTTTCAGTCCCTTTAGCTTCCCCTTTTAAGCTTTCTTCGAGTTTATGTCCTAATACAGATGAAGAAAAGGATTATATGTCTCGAATTCCATATGCCAATGTAGTAGGGTGTTTAATGTATGCGATGGTATGTACGCGACCAGATATTTCACATGCAGTTGGGGTTGTCAGCAGGTACATGGCAAATCCGGGTAAAGAACACTGGTCAGCAGTGAAATGGGTGCTTCGGTACTTGAAAGGCACAAGTAGTTATTGTATTTCTTACAATAAGAGTAGTGAATTTGTTTGCGGATATGTTGATTCCGATTTTGCAGGTGATTTGGATAAGAGAAGGTCAACTTCAGGGTATGTCTTTACTCTTGCAGGTGGAGCTATCAGTTGGATGTAAAAGCTACAGAATATTGTTGCTTTGTCCACTACTGAAGCAGAATACATTGCTGCTCTCATGCTTGCAAAGAAGCGATTTGGTTGAAAGGTTTGTTTGGTGAATTTGGTAGGTTGCAGGACAGCATCAAGTTATTTTGTGACAGTCAAAGTGCAATACATTTGGCTAAGAATCCGGCCTATCATAGTAAATCAAAGCATATACCGATCAAGTACCATTTTTTAAGACAGGTTATCACTGAAAGGGGAGTCTCTCTCGAAAAGGGCATACAAAGGGAACTGTGTAGACATGTTCACGAAACCAGTTTTGTTGGAGAAGCTACGCTGGTGTTTGGCTTCTCTTGGCTTGCAGAAAAGATAAAATAATAATAACAGGGCATCAAGCGAATTGTTGTCAAGGTGGAGATTGTTAAGATTTTCTGTTTGAGCAAAATAGGAAAAAATCTCAGCTGATGACAACAATAGAATTCAGGTCCTAGATTAGCTCTAGGTTGTTGGGAGGCAGTTAATGCCTCCTATATTTGATGTGAGGGAGTTATGAGGCTGTTAGATTCTCTATGCTATATAACAGGAAATCATTCGGATGGTTTGCTAAGAGAGTGTGAGGATTTCTTGATGTAATCTCCAATTTGATTAATATATTCCTGATGCCTATGTTTGGTGGACGTAGCCCATATTGGTTGGGTGAACCACGTTAAATACTGTGTTATATGTGCTTTTGATGTGTGTTTAATTTAGTTTTTTTGTGCACCTGATCCAACAAGGACAAGTGAATGCGTTGAATTAAGGTTATGAATTAAGTGTGAATTTCTTTGAAGTGATTTTATTGGAGAGATAAGGTGTGTTTTTAATATAAACAAAATTTGAGTTTGGAAAACAATTCACTTTATAAAGTAATTTCATAAAATTGTTTTAGAAGTAAAGTGAATCTTTTGTAATGGACTGATAAGGTATATTTTATTTGGAGTGATAAGTATTTTGTATTTGGAGTAATAAGTGTTTTGTATTTGGAGCAATAAGTGAATTTGTTTGACTGAAAGTCATTATTGTAATTCAAAGTAATATTTTACTTTGAGAGTGATTGAGTCAGTGCAGGTAGTTTTTGAAGACAATTTGCTTCCAAAGTTTGCAAGTGTGACATTCTCATTGAGAAGTGTCCACGAAAAAGTTGTGACATTAAAGAATGATGTACTCCAGTAATTAATAAAATCATAATTTTTGTGGTGCTTGTGTCCTAGATCCACCCGAAATTGAATAAGGGGATCTTAGGTACACCGCGTGTAATGATTGCATGTGCATGACTTGGGTTCAGATTATCAAAATGCCCTCTTTGTATTATGCTTAAACAACTACATGCACATAAGCAAGCTTAAGTATAAGAGCGCTTAATCAAGCTCCTGTAATCAAGCTTAAGTACACAAGCACAAAGTGTCACATCATCAACTTGATAAGATGATCTTCCAAGCAAGCACATTTCACATCATGTAATCAAAGCAATCAAGTTAAGGATGCTACAAAATCAAGCATTTCAAGCCAAGATGACATCAACATCATCAATACTTTTTGTATCACTTGCAGATAAACATTTTTTAACTGAATTGTACGGGTGCATTCTCTGTTGTAACCAACACCCTAGTTTGAATAGTTAAGGTGAATACATTAAGTCAAGTAAGTCTTCAACTGATTTATCAATATTGAACTTGTCATTTGTCTCTTGGGTGCATTTTTGACAATGTTCGACACCCTTCCTTTTTTAAAATAAACACATTCAATGAGTACATTAAAGAAAGCACAAAGTGTGTCAGTGAAGAATTCAAGCAAAGGGATCATCATCAAGTGAGCGTGAAATCAAGAGTTCATGCAACCAAGTTATAAAACTCTAGCAAGTGTTTAAAGCATCAACAATAAGCAACAGTGCAAGCGAGCCTGGATTCAAAGTGAGCATGCTAACATGGCAATACACATTCAACTGTCCCAAATTCTTAACAATCTGATTTTATCATCAGCTGGCGACATGGTGAAGATCAACAAAACAACTCTTATTGATATTCGAGTGAATATTCAACATGCACATGAAATGATTGAGTTCCTTCAACTAGAGTTGCAACTACAAAGAACTGAGTTGCTAGAGAAGAGTGATGCTTCTAAGTCTTTGAACAATACAAATACAACTGATGATTCCAAGTCACTGATCCAACCAATTTCAAGTGTCGAAGTGGTCCTTGATCTAGTTCAACTTTCTTCCAAACCAATCATCAAGCCATGGGAATAAATCCAAAGTAATAGAAATCGACAAGGCTTAGGATATGTCAAATATGACGCCAAATTTCATATCCCAAATTATTCAAGGCCCATTAAGTTTGTCAGTGCAGGGTTTCTTGCACAAATCACTTCAGCTAATTATGAGAAAGTTGAAGACAAACATAAATACACACAAACCTGAAGTTGCAGACAAACAAACGTGCACGCAAACTAAAGTTGCAGTCAAACCAAAATGCCTTCATTGTCAAAGAACTGGTCATTTGGAAGATCAGTGTTTTGATCTCCATCCTTGTGACCATTGTGGCAAGTCAAATCATTCATCAGCACAATACAACAAACAACAACAATCAACCAGATTGAAGATCAATTATTCATGGATTGATCCCTACAAATGGTCATCCATGGTCAGAAGATTGTATAAGTTTTACCATCGAACTCACTCACACATATTGCAGTCAACAATAAAAATGAAAATGGCACTCTCATGCAGTTGAATGGGTGAGTACACCAGTGAAACACTCCTACACCTGAAGGGGGTGAGTTCAAAAATAGTTTGAAGAAGATTGTCTCTCATTTCAGCTGACAAAGGAGGGAAATGTCAATGAAATTGACAGTGGTTGTTAGGCTGAAAGTCTCGTCAACATCAATGAAGCAACTAGTGGGCATTTTCATTAGCGAGTGGGCATCAACAAATTTGCCAGTGGGCGATCGACAACAAAGTCAACAGTGAGTAGTTTTCAAACATAGCAAAAGCAACAGTGAGTTTTTTTTCAACGTGATCAGCCAGTGGGTGATCATCATCAGTAGATTCACCAATGGGCGTTCATCAACTTTTGTCAGTGGACAAACAAATAAGCCAGTGGGCGTTCATCAAATTTTTCAGTGGACACAGGATGCTGATTTCAAGCAAAGGATAGTTGGATCCTTTTGTAGCTTAGGACATGTGGAGTTGTCAAGTGACATTCAGAGATGAATCAGACATGCAACTGAATCATGGTCTCTTCATATTGCAGTTTCTTCAGCATCCAACTTTGGTGGTTTTTCAGGTAGCGTTTTTGAGGATCAACATGAGAACTTGGAATATGGTTCCTAGTTGTTATTTTGGACTTATCATTGGGGGGGGAATATTAGCCTCACTCTCATGTGATGAAAACAAGTATAAGTAAAAAACACTTAAATTAATTAAAATAAAAAAAAGTTGGATTTAATCCTAACTTTCTAGATTGAGTTTGTTCCTCATTGTTAGGAGTCAGTTTAGGCCTAGTTAGTTGAGAGATTCTCTCCAACTAGTTAGGCTCCTAGATTAGTGTTTGGTTGAGAAGTTTTCTCAACCATAGTGTCCAAGATAGACGTACTATCTTGAAACAAACTTCCTCATGTATTTATTTGTACTATTATCATTATTTGTACATTGGATTGCATCATGAGAGGAATACAGTGAGGCTGAGGACTTTTTCGCCATGTCTAATTTGTATGTTTTTTGGTATTTTTTTGTTTGTCTTATTAGTTGATTGAATCTACTACATGTGGTATCAGAGCTAGTGAAACTTGGTGGTTATGTGAGTGGTAGAATTTTGGCCCCTAGTAGCTGGTACAAAGGAGGCCTGGTGAGGAGGTAAGGTGCTGAAGAAAAGCATGGAATTTTTTTTTTTCTTTTTTCTTTTTCTGCAGTGAAGATTAGAAGCAACTCAAATTTTTAGTCTAAGACATGTGTTGGTCAACTGAAACTTGGTTGGGGCTCAGTGTGGGTTTGAATCTCATTCATGCGTTAATCAACTCTCCCTTAAATGCTTTTCAAATACCGCACCCAGAAAGCACGGATCCACTATGTGATAGTCACGCTACTACATAATTGTGACTGGTCATGTTGTGGTGGATCAATGTTTCATTTCGTGGGATTTGGTGGATCATTGGCAGGCAATTGATCCTGATTGATCACGTGGTACTGAACATCATGGTTACAACAGGACATAAGCCATGAATAGGAATTTGGTGAGGTGAGCATTGTGGTTGCAACAGGCCATAGATTGCGTGGCTTGATCAGGGCAATGCATGAGGTCTTCTCGGGAATCATCCCCTGAATTGCCAGAATTTTTCCAAACAATTCTTTTTCGTGGCCATTCCCAGGGTGGATTTCTCTTCCCTTTGGCCAATGTTTCATCTTCACAAGCACTCCTGCTACAATTCCGATGGCCAGAAATCTGCCCAGCAAAACAATTTCACCAATTCCACTTCCACGAACAACTAAGACAGACCTCCTAGATTTATCTTCACTAGGAATGGGAGCAAAAGCTCCACCCTCGTCATTGGATGACATATAGACACTCTGGTTCCAACGAGTGTTTTTTCAATTTGGGTGGCCTTTAATCAAGGATTGTTGCATGATTCTTTTGCAATATGTACAACCCAATGACCTTTCAATGATTATATAACCAAATCATAGTTTTGTTCTGTTCACTGTGAAATCGACGAAGGAGATCGACCATCTTTGCGGGCTTCGAACTCTTGCCAATGTATCCTAGCTCTATATCCACTACCTCTGTAATGCACAGGTTTAAAATTCATATTTTCAGTTGCTATTCTTTTAATTTGATGTTGGTAATAAAATTGTATTGTGATACCAGCTTGAGCGTGGATTCCTATAGTATGAACTTGTATCGAATGTGTTGGCATTATGTTGGTCGATAATTGGAATTTGAAAATCAATGAGTCTTGGTGGTTGAAGTAAGCATCAAGTTGTTGATTGATGGTAAGAGGAAACATGGTATAGGCACGGTGGAAGTAGTTGGTAGAGAGGGTTCACTGTGTTGATGTCAGGTGCGTTGAGTTGGTAGAAATTTAGCGATTGCCAAAGTTGCATGCTTTTATTCCCTCTTGTTGAAGTTTGTGTGATACAACATGAGAAGTTGATTGCAGTCCAAAGAATAATTATGAGAAAGATAGTTGCAGGTTTAAAGAAATAAAGGTCGAGATAGCTTTGTTGGAGAGTCGTAGTTAGTTTTAAACCTGTGTTGAAACGCAATTGGTTTTTGAAATTAAATCCTGAAGCTTTAATCACTTTTGGTAAAATCTGAGAGTTTGGGGATAAATGGAAACCTACGGGTTTTATTCAAATTTCCTAGATATTAAGTTCAGTGGCAACTGTTAGTTCACCCAGAAGCTGCAAAATATTGCGACTTGGTCTCTTTATAAGTTAAGTTGTCTGAATATGGTTTTGTTTGGTTGTAAGGAAATTGTCCTACATTGATGGAGAAACTAGCGGAAAAGGAAGAGTCAGAGGAGTACTTGCATGGAGGACAAGCGAATGAGTTGAATTAAGGTTATGAATTAAGTGTGAATATCATTGAAGTGATTTTATTAGAGAGATAAGGCGTGTTTTTAATGTAAACAAAATTTGATCTTCGGAAAACAATTCACTTTATAAATTGATTTCATAAAATTGTTTTAGAAGTAAAGTGAATCTTTTGTAATGGTGTGATAAAGTATATTTTATTTGGAGTGATAAGTATTTTGTATTTGGAGTAATAAGTGTTTTTTATTTGGAGCGATAAGTGAATTTGTTTGAGTGAAAGTCATTATTGTAATTCAAAGTAATATTTTACTCTGAGAGTAATTGAGTCGGTGCAGGTAGTTTTTGAAGACAATTTGCTTCCAAAGTTTGCAAGTGTGACATTCTCATTGAGAAGTTTCCACGACAAAGTTGTGACATTGAAGAATGATGTACTCCAGTAATTAATAAACTCATATTATTTTGGTGCTTGTGTCCTAGATCCGCCTGAAATTGAATAAGGGGATCCTAGGTACACCGTGTGTAATGATTGCATGTGCATGAGTTGTGTTCATATTATCAAAACACTCTCTTTGTATTATGCCTAAACAACTACATGCACATAAGCAAGCTTAAGTATAAGAACGCTTAATCAAGCCCCTGTAATCAATCTTAAGTACATAAGCACAAAGCGTCACATCATCAACTTGATAAGATGATCTTCCAAGCAAGCACATTTCACATCATGTAATCAAAGCAATCAAGTTAAGGATGCTACAAAATCAAGAATTTCAAGCCAAGACGACATCAACATCATTAACACTTTTTGTATCACTTGCAGATAAACATTTTTTAACTGAATTGTACGGGTACATTCTCGGTTGTAACCGACACCCTAATTTGAATTGATAAGGTGAATACATTAAGTCAAGTAAGTCTTCCACTGAGTCATCAAGATTGAACTTGTCATTTGTCTCTTGGGTGCATTTTCGACAGTGTTCGACACCCTTCCTTTTTTAAAATCAGCACATTCAATGAGTACATTAAAGAAAGCACAAAGTGTAAGTGAAGCATTCAAGTAAAGCGATCATCATGAAGCAAGCATGAAATCAAGAGTTCAAGCAACCATGTTATAAAACTTTAGCTAGTGTTTAAAGCATCATCAATACGAAATAGTACAAGCAAGCTTGAATTCAAAGTGAGCACACTAACATGGCGACACACATTCAACTATCCCAAATTCTTAATAATTCGATTTTATCATTAGCTGGCAACATGGTGAACATCAGCAAAACAACTCTTGTTGATATTCAAGTGCATCTTCAACATGCACATGAAATGATTGAGTTCCTTCAACTGGAGTCGCAATTGCAAAGAACTGAGTTGCTAGAGAAGAGTGATGCTTCCAAGTCTTTGAACAATACAAATACAACTGATGATTCCAAGTCACTGATCCAACCAACTTCAAGTGTCAAAGTGGTCCCTGATCCAGTTCAACTTTCTTCCAAAGCAATCATTAAGCCATGGGAAGAAATCCAAAGAAACAGAAATCGAAGAGGCTTGGGATATGTCAAATATGACGCCAAATTTCATATCCTAGATTATTCAAGGCCCATTAAGTTTGTTAGTGCAGGGTTTCTTGCACAAATCACATCGGCTAGTTTTGATAAAGTTGAAGAAAAACATAAATACATACAAACTGAAGTTGCAGACAAACAAACATGCGTGCAAATTGAAGTTGTAGTCAAACCAAAATGGCTTCATTGTCAAAGAACTGATCATTTGGAAGATAAGTGTTTTGATCTCCATCCTTGTGACCATTGTGGCAAGTCAAATCATTCATCAACACAATGTAGCAAACAACAACAATCAACCAGATTGAAGATCAATTATTCATGGATTTATCCCTGTGAATGGTCATCCACAATCAGAAGATTGTATAAGTTTTACAATCAAATTCACTCACACATATTGCAGCCAACAGTAAAAATGAAGATGGTACTCTTGTGCAGTTGAACAGGGGAGTACACCAGTGAAACACTCCTACACCTGAAGGGGGGGAGTTTAGAAATAATTTGAAGAAGATTGTCTCTCCTTTCAACTGACAAAGGAGGGAAAATGTCAATGAATTTGATAGTGGTTTTCATATTGAAAGTCTCGACAACATCAGCGAAGCAACCAGTGGGAATTTTCATCAGCAAGTGAGCATCAACAAATTTGCTAGTGGGCGATTGACAACAAAGTCAGCAGTGAGTAGTTTTCAAACATGAGTAATTGTCAAACACAGCAAAAGCAACAATGAGTTTTTTTTTCAACGTCATTAGCCAGTGGGCGATCATTATCAGTAGATTCGCCAATGGGCATTCATCAACTTTTGTCAGTGGACAAACAATCACGCTAATGGGCGTTCATTAAATTTTTTTCAGTGGACACAACATGCTGATTTCAAGCAAAGGATAGTTGTATCCTTTTACAGCTTGGCACGTGATGGAGTTGTCAAGCGACATTCAGAGATGAATTAGACATGCAGCTGACTCATGGTCTCTTCATATTGCAGTTTCTTCAGCATCCAGCTTTGGCGGTTTTTCGGGCAGCGTTTTTGAGGATCAACATGAGAACTTGGAAGATGGTTCCTAGTTCTTATTTTGGACTTATCATTGAGGGGGGGAATGTTAGCTTCACTCTCATGTGATGAAAACAATTATAAGTCCAAAATAATTAAATTAATTAAAATCAAGAAAGTTGGATTTAATCCTACCTTTCTAGATTGAATTTGTTCCTCATGGTTAGGAGTCAGTTTAGGCCTAGTTGGTTGAGAGATTCTCTCCAACTAGTTAGGCTCCTAGATTAGTGTTTGGTTGAGAAATTTGCTCAACCATAATGTCCAATATAGATGTACTATCTTGAGACAAAATTCCTCATGTATTTATTTGTACTATTATCATTATTTGTACATTGGATTGCATCATGAGAGGAATACAGTGAGGCTGAGGCCTTTTCCGCCATGTCTAATTTGTATGTTTTTTGGTATTTTTTTTATGTGTGCTTTATTAGTTTATTGAATCTACTACAAATTTATTATGGAATAATAAAGGCCCATTGAAATGAAAGTTGGTCGTTTGGGGTGCTCTTTCCAACAACTTGTTTACATGGGACAGTGAATTAAAAAGAGGTTGGATCCGCCCTAATTGATGCTATTTGTGTAGATCAGAAGAAGAATCGATTAACCCCTATTTGTGAAGTGTCTCTTTTCTTAATAGGGTTGGTTAGTTGTTGTTTCGAAGTATGCTCCATCCTCCACTCCTTGAGACAAATTTTCACTTGAAAAACATGTTAAATATTCGATTTTAGACTAATCAATTCAATATTTTCCTAATCTCTCGATTGCTTGAGTTCATACTATCTATTGCGCTAGAAACATGGCTATTTTTCAAGGTAAACCTATTATTGTTGAAGTGGTAATGGCTATTATAGAATCTACAATCAATGCCCACAAAGTGGATCCAAGAAAAATGAAAACCAGGGTTCCTATTATGCCTCCAGTAAGGGAATAAATGTCTTGGGGATACTTTAATGGGGGAACAAAGTCACCCACCAATTTGTGGGGATGGTGCAATCCTTTATCTCAAAAAACATCTTGTCAAACATATTTGTTTGTCTAGGTAGTGGCACAAACACAAAGGCAAAGCTCTCGGATTTGTGGGTTCTTTTGTGTGTGGAATTTTTTTTTGGGGTGAGGAAATTACAAATATTTGGGGAATCCCAACTAGTGTTTGACTGGATGTTTAATAGGATCAAAATTGGGATGGTCCTCATCTTTACCATATCCTTCAGGAAATCAGAAGTGAAGCAAGAAAGTTGAAATGGTTTGAAACCAAACACATCTTAAGGGAGTTGAATGCTATGACATATAGCCTATCCAAAGAGGCATTATAGGTTCATTTGGATGCCTTGGAGATAGGAAAAATATTATGTGATCAAGCATTGGAGGGGACAATTACCTAATTTCATTAGTAAATTTTGAAATGATACAAAAACTCTTTTGAGTTAATCTAAGTAAATACATAATTGTGTTAACTTTTGTCGATAGCTATGTAAAGAGTTTTTTTAGACAACTTAAGAGGTTCTAGAGTCTTTTGAGAGTTTCTAATTTTGTTTTTTTAATCAAACCTGTAAGGTCTTCCCAATGTATATTTTCATATTGGATATATATATATATATATATATATATCTTCTGGAAAAAAATCTAGTTTTTAGATGGAATATAAATTAAAATTTTGTATAAAAAATATAAATTTATCTTGAGGAATTTCAAAGTGTTAAGATCATAAAGTAAATCTTTTAACACAATTAGTATTTTCACCAACATCCATATAAAATAGGATATGTTATATGTGCCCATATGATGGTTAAACATCGTATCTTGGATTCACATCTTGAGCTTATTAAAAATCATACTTCAACATGGTATTTAGTGCTCTTTAAACTTCCAATTAAGCTATTTGACATCATACTTGAACATGTTATGAAACCAACTCACAAAAAGATAGAAAAGATAGATCAACACCTTAGAATTCAACCTCTTCGAGGGGGCAACCTCATTTACATTACACAAATGAACAATTCTTGGATGATACAAATGACTAAACCTCCCTTCTATATATAGGAGTCTAAGGGGTCACAATATAATCAAACCGACATAACAGTAACAACATAAAGGGCACAACAATAACAATAGTGGGTTTCCATGGGGCACACTAATAACAATATGGGGACAATAGGGGCACAATAATAACAATAAGGGCTACAATGACAATAGTAATGGGGGAATCACTAGTATTATAGGGACCTAACATGACCCTCTCCTTCCGAAAACCGGTGTCCTCAACGCTTGAGTAGTTTTGATGCTTCTGTATAAAATTCTCATCCTCCCATGTGGAATCTTCAGTGGATAAGTTCTTCCACTTGATGAGATACTCCGAAATTGATCGATTTCGTAGCTGTCGAGTTCTTGTTTCTATGACTACTTTCGGTTCTCATATGATTTTTCCTTCCTCATCAAGTTATGGCAATATTGTTTGAACTAGGAGCTTGTCACCTATAACCTTCGTTAAACATGAAACATGGAAAACTGGGTGCACTCGGGAAGATGCAGAAAGCTCCAATTTGTATGCCATAGTACCAATATTTTGCAACACCTTGTATGGACCATAATACTTTGGTGATAATTTATTATCCTTCTTAGCTTGCTTTAGGGACATTTGTTTATATGGTTGTAGTTGTAGGAATACCCAGTCACCTACATCAAAACTTCTATCGCTACGATGTTGATTTACCTATTGTTTCATTCTATTCTGCGTCAACGTGAGGTTATCCTTTAAAAGTTGGAGAACTTGTTGTTGATGCTCGATGTGATGTTCCACTGCTTGAACCTTAGAATTTTATCTTAAATATGATGTGATGGATGGTGGATGATATCCATAAAGTGTCATAAATGGGGTCATTTTTGCTACAGTATGGAAGGAAGTGTTATACCACCATTCAACCAGGGGCAACCATTGGACCCATTGTGTCTTTTTATTAGATACAAAACAACAAAGATATCCTTCTAACATTTTTTTACTATCTCAGTTTTCCCATCAGACTGAGGATGATAAGATGAGCTATGAGCTAACTGAGTACCAAGATAAGAAAATAATTCTGTTGAAAATTTTCCAGTGAAAATGGGATCTCTGTTGCTTACAATAATCTTTGGGTTTTCATGTGGCTTTTGAATTGTTTCCATAAATGCAGTAGAAATTGTACTATCCTTAAATGGATGTGATAATGCACAAAAGTGTGCATACTTGGTAAGTCTGTCAACTACCACCATGATGACACTCTTTC
>APFE031461812.1:113812-129905 GCA_000404065.3 Pinus taeda
AGACATAGTCTAAAAATAGACTTGCGCCAAAAATAGCCTGCGGGTCCACTTAGTGAAGGCGACTCTTTTCACTAAGCTCCATCATCTTGTTGCATTCTCAACAAGCATTTCTTGTTGCACACTTTTCAACAGTATTGTCTGCAGGTCATATTTCTAGTGACAAAGGAAAGGATGTTGAGGATGCTAAAGTCTTGAAAAGGTATCCATTTTTGCAACGATTTCATGGTGTACTTCCAGCAGAGATTTCAAAGTTACCGTCTCACAGGGAAGTGACTTTTTATATTAAGTTTATGCTAGGAGCAACACTAACATCAAAGGCACCTTACAGGATGAGCACTCTAGAGTTGGTGGAATTGAATTTGTAGCTTAAGAAAATGTTTGATAAGGGATACATTAGGTCAAGTGTTTCACCTTAGGGGGCACCAGTGTTGTTTGTAAAGAACAAGGATGGTACTCTCAGGTTATGCATTGACTACAGGTAGTTGAACAAGGTGACGACCAAGAACATGTATCCTTTGCCATGGATTAATGACTTATTTGATCAGTTGAAGGGAGCAACAATGTTCTCGAATATTCACTTGAGATCATAATACCATCAGGTACGCATGAAAGAAGAGGAAATCTACAAGACCACATTCCCTACCAAGTATGGGAATTATGATTTTGTGGTAGTTCATTTTGGTCTTACTGATGCTCCAACTACTTTCATGTGTTTGATTAATAGTGTGTTGCATCCTTATCTGGACAATTTTGTGATAGTGTTCATTGATGATATATTGATATATTCTAAGAATGAGGAAGAGCATGCAGAACACCTAGAAACAATGTTAAGATTTTTGGGAGAGCATCAGTTGTATACCAAGATTAGTAAATACAATTTCTTTTAGACATAAGTTCATTACTTAGGACATGTTGTTTCCAAGGAAGGTATAAAAGTGGACCCATAAATGATCAGAGCTATCATGGAGTGGGAAGCTCTTAAGAATGTGAATGAGGTTAGATCATTCATGGGGTTAGCAGGTTATTATAGGAGGTTCATTATGAAATTCTCATGGATTTCCTATCCTATTACATCTTTGTAGTGAAAAGGAAAGAAGTTTGAATGGACTCAAGAGTGTGTAACTAGTTTTGAGTAGTTGAAGTATTTTCTTACAAATGTTATAGTTTTGAAGATTGCAGATCCAACTAAAGAGTTTGTGGCATGTTCAAATTCTTTCAAGAGAGGACTTGGTGGATTCCCAATGCAGGAAGGATAGGTGGTATGCTATGATTCAAGGAAATTGAATGAGCATGAGTAGAACTATGTGAATCATGATCACAAGTTGGGAGCTATGAATCATGCATTGAAGATGTGGAGGCATTATATTCTTAGCAAGAGGTTTGTCTTGATGAGTGATCATAGTGGGTTGAGGTACTTATTTGATAAACCCAATCTAAATGTCAGGAAAGCTAAATGGTTAGCTACTATCAATGAGTTTGATTTCAAGATCAGGTATATTAAGGGTAAATAGAACATGGTTGCAAATTCTCTTAGTAGAAGAGTGCAAGTGAATCACATTGAAAAAATGAGTTCTTATGGGACAGGCTTGCGGGAGAGGATCTTGCAAGAAGGATAGCAGGATCACAGGCACCAATAGTTGAGGCACAGGTTACAGAACCAGGGTGAAGGTGATAGGGATGAGGATTATCATCTCATAGCATATGGCTTGGTTAGATCTAGGAATAGGATTTGCGTGTCATATGACAGTGTGCTCAAGAAGCTTATCTTGAGGGAGTTTCATTATAACCCATATTTAGATCACCTGAGATATCAGAAGACATTGAGAACAGTTAAGAAATTATGCCATTGGTTGAACTTGAAGAAAGAGGTGGTTAAGTTTGTTGCGAGATGTTTGGACTATCAACAAGAAAAAGTAGAGTGTAAGCATCCAGGTGGTCTATTGTAGATGATTTCGATTCCAAAGTGGAAATGAGAGGTCATTTCCATGGAATTCATTGCAAGTCTTTCGAGGACATCAAGACAACATGATTCCATCATGGTTGTGGTTGACAAGTTAAGTAAGGTAGCTCACTTCATTATAGTGAAGTCTACGAATTCAGCCAGTGAGGTAGCTCAAATTTTTATCAAGGAGATAGTGAGATTGCATGGTGTTCCTAACCACTTCCAAGTTTTGGAAGGATTTGTTTTCTAGTTGATTTTCTATGTAAATAAAATAAGACCAAGGTCATGGGACATGTATTCCAAGCTTAATGGTGGGAAAAAAATAGTGATGGGCATCACTTGTGATTAATAAATGGATATGGAAATTGGCAAAGGCATTGGAAAAGAGGAAATAATTAGAATTTTAATTATGAAAATAAGGAAAATAGGAGAAAAGGAAGGTGAATAAACACAAATTTTCATGTAAGGGAAATTAGAGAAAAAATGAAGGAAAATGAAGAAAATAGAGGCGTCAATTATAAAAAGGTTTATGAGGATCAATTCACAACCTTTTGTTAATTCAGTTTTGGAATTCTCATTTCATTATCTCATTCTTTCATACTCTTTCACACTGGAGTATTCTTGGAACATTATCGGATCACTTTGGCATACATTGTAAATTTTGAAGAAAGAAGGCAAAGGAAAGCATGAAAGCACAAGGGAACAATTAGATCAACATATAGAGTTGGATTGCTTTTCAAGTAACAGGTTGCATGTGCGATTCCTTGTTGATTTCTAGATGCATTGTATAGGCATGTGATACTTTGGTTATGTTTTGTCATTGGCATGGAGATTTTTCTAGATTGACAGTGGTTTTAGCCTTGCCTTTCCATTTCCTGTATAACCATGGTGTTGCGGGTTTTCCACTTGTTGTTTTTTGATTGGTGCTTAGGTTCCCTATCATTGTGAGTTGGAACAAATTCTCTAGAATCCATGGAATAACTTGGGTTGAGTTACTAGTCCTGGAGCCTAGGTTGGGACAAACTCTCTGGAGCTCTTGGTGGGTTGAGTTACCAGTCCCTAGAGTCAGGTTGGACAAACGCTCTAGAGCCCTGGAAAGTTGTGGGTTGAGTTACCATTTCTTGGAACATTGAACAACTTGGGTAGAGACCAATTTTTTTGTTGTTAGTGATGTTCAATCGTAGAGGTGGAATCATTGTGGTTGAGGTGTTTTGGCCTCTACAATCTCTGGTTTAGTTTTTTCTTCATTTATTCTATGAGATCCCCTATTCATGCTTGGAATATGGCACAAAAGTGATTGGCTGAAAGAGACATTTGGTTTAGCCCAATCTATGGTTAGGTGGTACGTGGAATTCCTTGACTTGGTTGGCATTTTCATATTTTAATATGAGACATTTTTCTATTGTGATCTATGAGCATTTGTAGTGGTTATGTTGGTGATATTGTGACTGAGTGGCCATGGTTTCTATGCGGTTATTTTCTGGTTATATGTTGGTTATATGATGTGTACATCTATGGCTCTTGTCATGAATTGTTTATCTATTGAGTGGTTGATGAATGTATGGACTATTAATTGTTGATGCAACTGTTAGCTTTGCTACATACTTTGATATCTCAAGGGTCAAATGTAGGTCTGGCCGCGTTGGTTATGCTCATAAAGGACTCGCATCAGTCATGCTTCTTCTGCTCCTATCTCTATTCTTTCCTCCAAAACCTGTAATAAACTCTATTTATACAAGCCCTGAGCACAAAGTTTAAATCCCCACAAACCATATTCATATGACCCCGCGCTCTCATAGTCCATTATCACCTTTTGATCACAACCGTCGAATTGCTGTGCCCTGATCCAACGGTTCCTCGCCGCTAATAACTTTCCCATTGGTTTTCCCCGCCATTTGATCATATACCGCACGATCCGACGACATCCGCTTCCCCCGCTGCCAAAACATAGCCACACGTTAACTTGTGATCAGAGCGGTTTTGGTCCCATCACATTCGCCACGCGTCACCTGATAACTCGCATTGCTAGCCCTTGTACGATTACCGCCCGACCTTTGATAGCAGTGCGAGCAATACTGCTTACCGCTTAAGCCCGCTCTCCACGCACCATAAACTCCGTCCATCTTCCCCGCCCGGCGACCGTTGGATCTTCCCGCCCGAGATCCAACGGCTTGTGATCACCCTGCTCTCATATCTCCCGACATCTTTTGCAAACCAATCTCCGTTGTCCATCTGCGAGATCCAACGACGCACAATCATTTTGCCTCCGTTTCCTCCCGATAACTCCCTCAGAAAAATCTCCGCCATCCGGTCGTTTGATCTAATGGCCAGTTTCGTGTCTCTATTAAGTTCTTCCACCTGCCATGAAGTCCATGCTCCTTAACTGCTCTGTGCGCCCAAAGGACGAGCATAACCAGTTCCCGGTACTATTTGTAGCAGATCCTCAACCACCGCATTCAAGAAACAGAATAGCCGAGAAGAAAAGGACAAGCCTCGAGCAGTTAAATGCATTTAATAGTCATGAAAGTTCATCCATGATACACTCCACTTGCTTGAGAAGGACAACAGAGCATCCGAGAAGATCAAATCCGCTCACTGAAAGCAGGCAGATTGCACCAAAGACTCCATCAGACAGTTAAAGCGGTTGGTGGCCAATTATGACCCCTCCAGGCCTAGAATAGCAAAATATCTTTGTAAAGAAACTCTATAGATACCCAGAAAACAGATGTAATCAGGGTTGATGGTTGTTGTTTTGATGTAAGTTTCAACTTCTGGAGACTGCAAATGCTTTGATACTTGTAGTGTCTCGTCTTCATTTTCAGCTAATAGAAGCTTCTTTTGCTGTTAATTGCTCACTTCTCACCTCTACTCTATTCTAGACTGTGCCTGTTATGCATTTTTCATGAACTCTTGATTTTTAGCATTAGAGGAGCTGTCATCCTACCTCTGTGTTCAAGTCTTGTTTGTATCAGTGAACGTGTTATTCAGGTTTCTATTTACTTAGTGACAGAGAGTTGTCATCCTGTCTGTGCATTAGGAAACAGATTTGCAGACCTCTTTACTGGTTGCAACCGACCATCACAGGGTCTTGTGCATCTACTGGTGTGGTTAGTATTCTCCATGTTTACCCAACCCTTAAATTGTGAGTAATTGGTGGTCTAAAGCCTTGTAGTCTGGGGGTGTTTACACATGTCTGGAGTCAAGCAAAGTAGGAGTGGTTATCTAGCTTGAACAAGCATCATTCCTTTCGTTCATCCATTTCCAACATTATGTTGAGTTTGTAATGTTCCCGAGCATCTCCAAGATACAACCTAGGAGAGTTTCTTGGGGTGATAACATTGATTGGCACCGTTGCCGGGGAGAGGAGATTGAAGCTCAACTTCCCTGGGAGAATGACACAGTTCCAGATTTTGATGATAGACAAAGTCTGGGCACATTTCTGGTTGTAATCATCTATCGGGAGACTCTACTGAATATAATTATATCAATGGATTATTATAATTCAACCTATTCAAGGGGGCAACCTCCTTTACATTACACAAATGAAAAGTTCTTGGATGATACAAATGACTAAACCTCCCTTCTATAAATGGGAGTCTAAGGGGTCACAATATAATCAAGCTGATATAACAGTAATAACATAAGGGCACAACAATAACAATAGTGGGTTTCTATGAGGCACACTTATAACAATATGGGGACAATAGGGGCACAATAATAACAATAAGGGCTTGAATGACAATAGTAATGGGGGAATCACTAGTATTATAGGGACCTAACAGAACATCAAATTAGAAAAAAAAATACAAACTGAATATAATTATATCAATGGATTATTATATAGGATAAAATGTCTTTGATTTAGATATTTCTAAAGTCCATATAAATAAAGTTAAATGAAATTGTTGCTCAAGACCATTGAGAATAATGATTGTTTACTTTTTATCTCTTAAATAGAGTATGCTGATTTTTTTTTTTTACTCGAGTACATGTTAGAGCATAATCCCTACTACATCAATCTAAAGCTAACAACAAATATATACAACTTTGTCTATAGATTGCTTAAGCTTCATGCCTAAGAAAAAAAAATTACTTCAAGTATTCAAAGCTATAGATGACACGTCTCATGGACCTTGGGCTCAACGAGATGAGGAATAAGAAAATAAAACTTTGGAGGCATTCTCAAAAGATTGACAAGGCTAAACATCATCAAACAAATATCAATGTTGTGGGAAATACTACAAATAAAGTGAAAGAGTTTGATAAATAAATATTTATAGAAACAAGAAAAGGGCATATTATTGATTTAATGAAAAGAAAAGTGAAGATTTCCTATGAATGCAAAATCCTAAATAATTAGCATTATAATTCTCATCACAATATTCAAAACTTTAGATTTTGTTATGTTGGTATTGCTTATTTATGCAAGTTCATATTTAAATATAAACTAAGATCATATATGTTTGAAATGTTCCCTAGATAAAGTTTTCTATTCCAAACAAAGGAAAAAACTACTCATCTGGGCAGATTCTAGGTAAGAGAGACGTGTCAATTAGATCTAACTCGAGTGATTGGGATGAGTGTTATCCTCCCCACTTAACTTCAAATCTCATAAGTGACAGGGTGAGTTCTTAACATGTATATTATTGCAATGGCTTTGGGCATTGTCTTAACAAAGCTTCAAACTTCTAAGAAATCCAATTTACCATAGATACAATCTTTAAAATGAGAATGTGTATCAAGTAAGTTTCTTCAAAATATGTATTTAAAAAAAAAATTAAATGAAGAAAAAGAAGATGATGAGAAAATCATATATTTACCATGGCTAACAGTGAACATGTCAATCCTTAAATCAACAATACTCATATAACATTATTTTAAATCAATAATGCTCATAAAACATTATTTTAATTGGGGATTTGAGAAGAAAATATATATTATTTCATTAAATGACATTTAAATTGACAAATATACCAATATGATGTTAAGATTATATGAGTGTCACATTATTAACTATGTGGTGATATAATTGTTATAAAAATATTAAATAAAAAAATTAACAAAAATTAAAGTTATTTTAATTTAAATAAAAAAATAATAATTAAATTTTAAATTTCATAATAAATTTAAATCCATCCTCTTTTAATATTAATAATATAATAACCATTAAATATTCACAATCTATAAATCACAACACTTGTAAATTATGTAAAACTTAAAATTGTATAATTTTTATTAACCTTCATAAATAATTAATAAATGTAAAGATTTATCATTTTCCTATAAAGATTTATTATTTTCCTTTCCTAAAAATGTAAATTTTTATTACACATTTGAAGTAAAAGAGAAAAATAATAATGGACTAATTTTATCATTAATTAGATATTTAGGAGTCGAAGTAAGTATAAACGTTTATGGTTTGTTCCCTGGAAATATGAAGAGATATCTATGAGTTTATGTAAATATAAATATTTATGGTTTGTTCCTTGGAAACTTGAAGGGGCAGTTAACATTTGGTTCCTAAAAAGTACTAATCTGGTTAGTTAATAAAATCATATTTATTTGAAAATTATTTCAAACCAGTCAATTTTATTAGTTTTTTTACCATTTCCACATGCTACCAGTTTTTTTACCATTTCCACATGCTACCCAATTTGATTATATAAAAGGCTACTCAAGAATATTTTATGGATGAAATTTGGGGGACCATATTTATTAGTTCTTTTACCCATTTCCATATGCTACCCAATTTGCTCATATAAAACGGGTAAAAAATATTTTACCCATTTCCCTATGCTACCCAATTTGTTCAAATAAAATTATTACTCAAATATTTTATGGTCGAAATTTGGGGGACCATTATTTCTCAATGATTCTATAGATTGCCTAAATAACAATAATCCTTTGTGTCAGTGGTATAGGTTGTAATGATTTATTGATAGTGATATCACTTGGTTCATTAAATATATTCTCAAAGGAAATCATAGATCCAAAATTAAGGTAAGGTAGTTTTAAGATTCGTAGGTTTTCTGTGATTTAGATAGTTATGAAAAATTGGATTTAGATTATTTTGAAATTGCAAAAGAAAGTGGTTTTATTGATTTTGGTTAGAATTTTATTTGGATTTGAAAAATATTTTGATATGTGTTTGATTATGGTTTATGGTGTTTTTGGTTTTGTTTTTGTTTTTAAGTGAGTTTAGGTTGGGGTGAGTTTTGATATTGGATGGAAGAATAATTTGCTTACTAGTGCACTGCTATCACTAGGATTGTGCGAAACTTGGTTGAACTTGGACGTTTTTTGGGATAGTTTAATTCTCCAAAAAATAAGCTCCCATCCTCAACTTCTCCGACAAAATTTGAACCAATAATCTGATAAGAATTAAACTCACACAAACTAATTAATCTACACCCCATAAGTAATTCCTTTGTTTATATGTATAGCTTACTTTAAAAAAAATAAAATTAATGGAAGAAAAGTCTTGTTGGGTAAGCAGGGTAAGTAATTTAAGAGGACCAACCATAGAAAAAACAAATATTGAAAACGAGCATTAGGTGCTACATCGTTATTACATGTGGCATTCATTTGCCATAGGACCCACTGTTTGGTGGACCACTTGAGGATTAGTAATACATTTTTGAGTGAGACACATTGTCCCTCGCTATAAGGACGGATGGACGTGCTTACTTCACTAAGGAGGCCCCGGATTTGATAAAAAGGAAGATATAATGCCCTATAAATCAATACATTCTATGAATGAGATAGAGAGTCATTCCATTGTTTGGTGGGGAATGAGTTGCAAACAAGACAAGACCCCATTTCCTAAAGTGAATGAATGGGATGTTATGCTCTAAATATCTTCCTTATATTACATATCTATTTATAATAAATTCATCCCACATTTGTCTAAAGCTTTTGACACATGTGAAAGAAAATAAATTTCATCGATTTTTTTAATTAATTTGTATAGATGGTATATTTTATTTGATCGAATTTTATTAATTTTTATAGATGGTATATTTTTCAATAGTAGTTTAGTTGGTTGAAGTTTTACTTTCAAAGTTATTGGCTTTTTGTCACGAGGCGTGAGTTCGATTCTCTAGATTCCTTTTGAGTTAAGTTTTTGACAATTAGGTCAGCTAGATGTGTGGCCTTTTCGGGTGTTCCACCTAAAAGCATGATATATATTATTATATATTATATATTCAATTTTCTATGAAATTTTGTTGTTTTTTATAATGGGATTTGTAAAGTTTGATTATTATACAAGGTTTTTTTTAATAATTTTACTAGTAGTTGTAGATTAATTAATGTAAAGGAATTATTTTTATAAACAATATTTATTAAATAGTTGGCAGTCATTAATGATGGGATCATTAAACTTGAGTAATGAAAAACTATTGTGTTGTAATTTCCTATTATGGGATATGTAAAAGTTGAATGATTGATATACAAGGTTATGTTTTTTTAATAAATTTTACGAAGTAGTTGGTAAGCAGAAGTAGTCGGTATGCTTAATTAATGTAAAGAGATTATTTTCATAAAACAATATTTATTAAATAATTGGCACTCATAAATGTTGGGATCATTAAATTTAAGTAATGAGAAACTATTTTGTTGTAAATTCCTATTATGGGATATGTAGAAGTTGAATGATTGATATAGAAGGTTATGTTTTTTAATAAATTTTACTAAGTAGTTGGTATGGTTAATTAATGTAAAGGGATTATTTTCATAAAATAATATTTATTAAATAGTTGGTACTCATTAATGTTGGGATCATTAAATTTAAGTAATGAGAAACTATTTAAAAAATAAAAGGCTATATAAATTTTGTCAAGTATTATTTATAGCAAATATTTTGAGGAGTTTAAAGGCATAAATTAAAAGTTGTAAGGCAAATAATTACAGGATAATTTAGTCACGAGAAAGGCTTTCCAAAGCTCAAGAAAAGAAAGCAAAGGTTAATGTGGTGATCCTTTAGAGTTTATCGGATTTGCAAAGACAAGGACAACCACGGATCATTTAGGGATAGGAAGAAATGACTAATGGGACATATGGTAGTAGGTCTCACGGAGGACACATGTCAAACAAGGATGACATGATCAAAGGTGGCAGATGGATGGATACACCTGATAAGAGAGGTAGTGGTTATGGGTTCTATTCTAGTTCTAGTTCAGATAGATATCATGGTCATCACCGTTATCATACTTACAGGAGGAGTGCGAAATAGTACTTGCTAGATGAGTTCAAGAAAGCCAAGTCTCTTACATTTGATGGAGATTTGAAGAAACCAAAATATGTAGAAGGATGGCTGCTTGGGATGAATAATTTTTTTGAGATGCATGATTATACAAAGAATATGAAAGCCAAGATAGCTATTTTCAGTCTCAAAGGAAAAGTGGACATCTAGTGGGAAGATGTGAAGCATGTTAGAAGCATTAGGATAGAGAAGTTGAGTTGGCATAAGTCTAAGAGACTTTT
Organism: Pinus taeda; assembly: GCA_000404065.3. Lineage (NCBI taxonomy): Eukaryota > Viridiplantae > Streptophyta > Pinopsida > Pinales > Pinaceae > Pinus > Pinus taeda. Next base: position 124,239 of record APFE031461812.1, read on the forward strand.
CAAAAGGAAGTATTTGTCAGAGAGATACTATGATAGTAAGGTTAAGGAATTCTACGAATTTAAGATGAGATCTATGACAGACGAAGAATACATGACTAAGTTTCTGGAGTTGTTAAGGTTTGTACCATATCTTAAGGATGGGAAGATGAAGGTTAAAATATTTGTTAGTGGATTTCCATTAGCGTTCAAGGATGAGATTGAGTATGATGAGCCTTGATCATTAGAGGAAGTCATTGGGAAGTTGAAACATTGTTATGAACAATCTAGGTGTAAGTCGGAGCCTAAGCAGGGTTGGAAAGGTAATGATAAGACTAAAGGAAGGTGGGATAAGAAGTGAGGAAGACCTCAAGATGCAGGTAACAAGGAAAATGTAGCATCGTATAAGAATTTCAATGTAGTTGACAGAAGATAGAGATTTCCATCTGAGGAGCAGAACAAGAGTGATGACACGAAGCATTTGCAATGTTGGACTTGTGGTAAGAATCATCGCAAGAGAGAATGTCCACAACATCAGGGTGGTAGACATCAAATTTACGGTGCTCGGGAGGCACATATAGTTGGGGATGTTGGTAAAAGTATTCCTCGGATTTATGCAACATTGGATAATAGGTAGATTTATCATTAGGCATCTATTATCGAGATGGAATGTAAGCTTTGTGATCAAGTTTTTTCTATTTTGATTGACCCTGGATCTAACTATAGTTATATCAGTCCTGACCTGGTGGATAAGTGTTGCTTGAATAAAGAAGTGCATGCAGTGTCTTGGTTAGTGCCGTTGGATACATGTACCAAGAAAAGAGTTCATCATTGGGTGATATCTTTTGCATTTGAGTTGAATGGTATGTCTACGTCAGCATGTCTAAATGTGCTTCCTTTGGGTTTATACAATATGTTGTTGGGTATGTATTGGTTGTACATTCACATAACTAAGGTAGATTGTTAAGATAAGGCTATTGAGTTCCTAGATGATGATGGAGAGATGAGAATCTTGTAGGGAAAAAAGAATCCTACATCAACGAGAATGGTTTACAACTATGCAGGAAAAGTGCAGTAATAGGAAATGGTGTGTATTGTTTGCAATACATATTTCTAGTGACAAAGGAAAGGATGTCGAGGATGCTAAAGTCTTGAAGAGGTATCCATTTTTGCAATGATTTGATGATGTATTTCCAAAAGATATTTCAAAGTTACCGTCTAGCAGGGAAGTGTATTTTTATATTATGTTAATGCCAGGAGCAACACTAACATCAAAGGCACCTTACAGGATGAGCACTCTAGAGTTGGTGGAATTGAACTTGCAGCTTAAGGAAATGTTTGATAAGGGATACATTAGGCCAAGTGTGTCAGCTTGGGGTGCACCAGTGTTGTTTGTAAAGAATAAGGATGGTACTCTCAGGTTATGCATTGACTACAGGTAGTTGAACAAGGTGACGATCAAGAACATGTATCCTTTGCCATGGATTGATGACTTATTTTATTAGTTGAAGGGAGCAACAATGTTCTCAAATATTGACTTGAGATCATAATATCATCAGGTACGCATGAAAGAAGAGGAAATCTACAAGACCACATTCCCTACCAAGTATGGGCAATATGAGTTTGTGGTAGTTCATTTTGGTCTTACTAATGCTCCAACTACCTTCATGTGTTTGATTAATAGTGTGTTGCGTCCTTATCTGGAAAAGTTTGTGATAGTGTTCATTGATGATATATTGATATATTCTAAGAATGAAGAAGAACATGCAGAACAACTAGCAACAATGTTAAGATTTTTGGGAGAGCATCAGTTGTATACCAAGCTTAGTAAATACAATTTCTTTCAGACATAGGTTTATTACTTAGGGCATGTTGTTTCCAAGGAAGGAATAAAAGTGGACCCGGAAATGATCAGAGCTATCATGGAGTGGGCAACTCCTAAGAATGTGGATGAGGTTAGATCATTCATGGGGTTACTAGGTTATTATAGGAGTTTCATTAGGAACTTCTCATGGATTTCCTATCCTATTACATCTTTGAAAAGGGAAGAAGTTTGAATGGATTGAGGAGTGTGAAACTAGTTTTGAGCAGTTGCAACATTTTCTTACAAATGTTATAGTTTTGAGGATTGCAAATCCAACGAAAGAGTTTGTGGCATCTTCAAATTCTTTCAAGAGAGGACTTGGTGGATTCATAATGCATGAAGGACAGGTGGTATGCTATGATTCAAGGAAATTGAATGACCATGAGTAGAACTATGTGAATCATGATCACGAGTTGGGAGCTACGAATCATGCATTGAAGATGTGGAGGCATTATCTTCTTAGCAGGAGATTTGTCTTGATGAGTGATCATAGTGGGCTGAGGTACATATTTGATAAACCCAATCATGATCACGAGTTGGGAGCTATGAATCATGCATTGAAGATGTGGAGGCATTATCTTCTTAGCAGGAGATTTGTCTTGATGAGTGATCACAATGGGCTCGGGTACACATACAAGTCTACCGTGCTTAAGACGGGCAGGCTCTTTACCCTTTAGTCTACATAAGTTGCCTAACAACTAAGGATCTAGAAGCCAGAAGTAAGCAGGTTGGGGCATCAGTAGTTGGTAGGTATGGTTGTAAATAGAACGAAGGGGGTTGGGTAAAACTGAAATAAAGCAAGTAAGCATAACTGGCGTTCCTAGGCTTTCCGCTAGTATCTGCGGGTTAGCCCACTCGGCCCAAATAAAAGAATAGTGGTACTCCCCTAAGGATTCATGAAGCAACTGGTTGTTGGTAGCAAGAAATCTAAATGGTTAGCTACTATTAGTGAGTTTGATTTCGAGATCAGGTATATTAAGGGTAAAGAGAACATGGTTGCAGATGATCTTAGTAGAAGAGTGCAGGTGAATCACATTAAAAAAATCAGTTCTTATGGGATAGGCTTGTAGGAGAGGATCTTGCAAGAAGGATAGCAGGATGATAGGCACCAGTAGTTGAGGCACAAGTTACAGAAGCATGGTAAAGGTGATAGGGATGAGGATTATCATCTCATATCATATGGCTTGGTTAGATCTAGAAGTAGGATATACGTGTCAGATGACAGTGTGCTCAAGAAGCTTATCTTGAGGTAGTTTCATTCTAACCCATACTTAGGTCACCTAAGATATTAGAAGACATTGACAACAGTTAAGAAGTTATACCATTGGCCGAACTTGAAGAAAGAGGTGGTTAAGTTTGTTGCGAGATGTTTGGACTATTAATTAGAAAAAGAATAGTGTAAGAATCCAGGTGGTCTACTGCAGATGATTTCGATTCCAGAGTGGAAATGAGAGGTCATTCCCATGGAATTCATTACAAGTCTTTCGAGGACATCAAGACAACATGGTTCCATCATGGTTGTGGTTGAAAAGTTAAGTAAGGTAGCTCAGATTTTTATCAGGGAGATAGTGAGATTGCATGGTGTTCCTAACATGATTATATCATATAGAGATGTCAAGTTCACTTCTAGGTTTTGGAAGGATTTGTTTGCCAGTTGATTTTCTATGTAAATAAAATAAGACCAAGGTCATGGGACATGTATTCCAAGCTTAATGGTGGGAAAAACATAGTGATGGGCATCACTTGTGAATAATAAATGGATATGGAAGTTGGCATAGAGGAAATAATTAGAATTTTAATTATGAAAATAAGGAAAATAGGGGAAAAGGAAGGTGAATAGACACAAATTTTCATGCAGGGGAAATTAGAGAAAAAATGAAGGAAAATGAAGAAAATAAAGTCGTCAATTATAAAAAGGCTTATGAGGATCAATTCACAACCTTTTGTTTGGAGTTCTCATTTCATTCTCTCATTCTTTCATACTCTTACACACTTGGAGTATTCTTGGAGCATTATTGGATCACTTTGGCATACATTGTAAATTTTGGAGAAAGAAGGCAAAGAAAAGCATGAAAGCACAAGGGAACAATTAGATCAGCATATAGAGTTGGATTGCTTTGCAAGTACTAGGTTGCATGTGTGATTTCCTTGCTGATATCTAGATGCATGGTATAGGCATGTGATATTTTGGTTATGTGTTGTCATTGGAATGGAGATTTTTCTAAATTGACAATGGTTTTAGCCTTGCCTTTCCATTTCCTAGATAACCATGGTGTTGTGGGTTTTCCACTTGTTGTTTTTTGATTGGTGCTTAGGTTCCCTATCATTGTGAATTGGAGCAAATGCTCTGGAATCCCTGAAACAACTTGGGTTGAGTTACTAGTCTTGGAGCCTAGATTGGGACAAACTCTCTAGAGTTCTTGGTGGGTTGAGTTACTAGTCCCTAAATTCGGGTTGGACAAATGCTCTAGAGCCCTAGAAAGTTGTGGGTTGAGTTACTAGTTCTTGGAACCTTTAACAACTTGGGTAGAGACCGATTTGTTTGATGTTAGTGATGTTCAACTGTAGAGGTGGAATCATTGTGGTTGAGGTGTTTTGGCCTCTAGAATCACTGGTTTGGTTTTTTCTTCGTTTATTCCATGAGATCCCATATTCATGCTTGGAATATGGCACAAAAGTGATTGGCTGAAAGAGACATTTGGTTTAGCCCAATCTATGGTTGGGTGGTATATGGAATTCCTTGACTTGGTTGGAATTTTCATATTTTAATATGAGACATTTTCCTATTGTGATCTGGTTATATCTTGGTTATATGATGTGTACCATCTATGGCTCTTGTCATGAATTGTTTAGTTATTGAGTGGTTGATGAATGTATGGACTAATAAGTGTTGATGCAACTATGTGGAGAGGGCATAAAGCCTTCTTAGTGATTCTCAAATGATTCTTAGACTAATATGATCATATATGCATTCATGACTTGTAGCTTCTATGTTTTCCATGTGTTTGACAAAATGTCTATTATGGATTAGGAATATTTGGGTCAAGTTCTTACTTGAGTTTTGATTGAGTAGCATTGTTAGTACCTTTGATTTCATTTAGGAAAGTCTCATGAAATTCTGGACATTGATCTGGAAGCTAGCTTGAAAAGTTGGCACAAATCCCAAGACTGCATGATCGGAACCAAGTATTTTAGGCCATAACTACATGGAGACAAGATTGTGAGTGCGTTTATAGCCTCATAACCACATGGAAGCAGTGTCAAGGGTGCAGTTGCAAGTCTAGGGCAGTGAAACAAATTTCCAACTCAGGGATTGACCACTTGGGGTGTTTCTTCATCTCCTGGGTGATCATTAGTCCCTGTAGGATGTCACTTTTTGGTCAGTTTGTAGACCCCAATTCCTTAACTAGAACTAGGAGGTCATTTCATGTCATAGTGACACTCGTCTCATGTTTACCCTGATAGGCTTATGAAATTAGCTAAATGTGGGAGGGGTTGTCACACATGGCTAGAATCTAAATTACACCAAACAGGAAAACAATTATGGGAGAAGCTTGTTAAGAATTATGGGAGAATAGGAGCACCTCTAACAACATTATTGAAGAAAGATGCATTTTCATGGACTCCAGAAGCAACAAAGGCCTTCGAACATCTTAAAGAGGCAATGTGCCAAGTGCCGGTCTTAGCTACGTCAGACTTCCCAAAACCTTTATTGTGGAATGTGATGCTTTAGGAAATGGAATTGGTGTTGTTTTAATGCAAGATGAAAGACCCATTGCTTTTGAAAGTTGTCCAATCAAGGGAAAGTATTTACACAAAGCTATTTA
>APFE031461812.1:129925-150063 GCA_000404065.3 Pinus taeda
TGGCACATGTGTCCAGATTATAGGGAGCTCAACAAGCTCACTATTAAAGATAAATTTCCCATTCCTGTCATTGATGAATTATTGGATGAATTGCATGGATCAATTTACTTCACCAAGTTGGATCTTCATTAAGGATATCATCAAATCATAATGAATACTGAAGACATTCTAAAAATAACATTTAGAACTCGTGAAGGTCATTATAAATTTTTGGTCATGCCTTTTGGCCTTACCAATGTACCTTCTACATTTCAAGGTTTGATGAATTCCCTTTTCAAACCCTTCCTTAGAAAATGTGTGTTAGTCTTTTTTGATGATATACTAATCTACAGCAAGTCTTGGAAGGATCATGTTGAACATGTTGACAGGGTGCTCAAAATATTGGAGGAGAAACAATTATATGCAAAAAGCTCCAAATGTTTCTTTCGAGTACAAGAGGTGGAATATCTGGGTCATATTGTATCTCATGAAGGTGTTAAGGTAGACCCTAGCAAAATTAAAGCCATTAAGGAATGTAAAATCCCCACATCCATAAAGCATCTACGAGGATTTGTTGGGTTGACAGTGTATTATAGCAAGTTTGTTAAGAATTATGGGAGAATAACAACACCTCTAACAACATTATTGAAGAAAGATGAATTTTCATGGACTCCGCAAGCAACAAAGGCCTTCGAACATCTTAAAGAGGCAATGTGCCAAGCGCCGGTCTTAGCTACGCCAGACTTCACAAAAACCTTTATTGTGGAATGTGATGCTTTAGGAAATGGAACTGGTGTTATTTTAATGCAAGATGAAAGATCCATTTCTTTCGAAAGTCATCCAATCAAAGGAAAGTATTTATAGAAAGCTATTTATGAGAAGGAAATGTTGGCAATACTACATGCACTTAAGAAATGGAGACCCTACCTAATGGAAAGACACTTCAAGGTAAAAACGGATCATGATAACCTTAAATACTTTTTAGAACAAATATTATCCTATGAAGAGAAACAAAAATGGGTCAAAAAGATGTTGGGTTATGAATTTTGAAATCATCTACAAAAAAGGGAAGAAAAATGTTGTGGCAGATGCACTCTGAAGAAAGGATGAGGATGTGGAAACATTGTTGTGCGCCATTTATATTATCCAACTAGATTGGATAAACGAAGCAAGGGATGAATGGAATAATGATGAATAAGTGTGGGCTCTCATTCACAAGTTACAACAAGATCTCAGTACATCTGATACATTTAGATGGAAAAATGATTCGTTATGGTACAAAGATCGCTTATACCTATGTAAGAATTCCCAAATCAAACAAAATATTCTTATGGAATTACACACTTCTCCCTTAGGAGGGCACTCAAGATTTTTAAAAACTTGCCACAGGGTTAAGAAGGAATTTTTTTGGGATGGAATTAAATCGGATATTCAAAATTTTGTGGTGGAATGTTTGGTTTGCCAAAAAAATAAAGTTGAAACAATTAGGACCCGAAGTCTATTACAATCTTTATCCATTCCAAGCCAATGTTGGGAGGAGGTTTCAATGGATTTTATCATAGGTTTACCCATGTCCGAAGGAAAGAGTGTCATCATGGTGGTAGTTGACAGACTTACCAAGTATGCACTTTTTTGTGCATTATCGCATCCATTTAAAGCCAATACAGTTTCTAGTGCATTTATGGAAACAATTCAAAAGCTACATGGAAACCCAAAGATTATTGTAAGCGACAGAGATCCCATTTTCACTGAAAATTTTTGGATAGAATTATTTTCTTGTATCAGTACTCAGTTAGCTCATAGATCATCTTATCATCCTCAATCTGATGGGAAAACTGAGATAGTAAAAAAATGTTTGGAAGGATATCTTCATTGCTTTGTATATGATAAACAGACATAATGGGTCAAATGGTTGCCTTTGGCTGAATGGTGGTATAACACGTCCTTCCATACTGCAGAAAACAATGACCCCATTAATGGCACTTTATGGATATCGTCCACCATCCATCACATCATATTTAATAGAAAATTCTAAGGTTCAAGAAGAGGAACATCACATCGAGCATCAACAACAAGTTCTCCAACTCTTAAAGGATAACCTCACGTTGGCGTAGAATAGAATGAAACAACAGGCAGATCAACATCACAGCGAAAGAAGTTTTGATGTACGTGTCTGGGTATTCCTATGGTTACAACCATATAAACAAATGTCCCTCAAGCAAGCTAAGAAGGATAATAAATTATCACCAAAGTATTATGGTCCGTACAAGGTGTTGTGAAAGATTGGTACTATGGCATACAAATTGGAGCTTCCTACAGCTTCTTGAGTGCACCCAGTTTTCCATGTTTAAAGAAGGTTATAAGCAACAAGCTCCCAGTTCAAACAATATTGCCAGAACTTGATGAGGAAGGAAAAATTATATTGGAATCGGAAGCGATCACAGAAAAAAGAACTTGACAGCTACGAAATCGATAAATTTTGGAGTATTTCATCAAGTGGAAGAACTTATTTGCTGAAGATTCCACATGGGAGGATGAGAATTTTATATAGAATCATCCAGAACTACTCAAGCGTTGAGGACAACACTTTTTTGAAGGAGAGGGGCATGTTAGGTTCCTATAATACTAGTGATTCCCCCATTATTATTGTCGTTGTATCCCTTATTAATATTATTGTGCCCTATTGTCCCCATATTGTTATTATTGTGCCCCATAGAACCCCTCTATTGTTATTTTTGTGCCTTTATATTATTATTGTTAGGTCAGCTTGGTTATCTTGTGACCCCTTAGACTCTTATATATAGAAAGGAGGTTGTGTCATTTGAATCATCCAAGAATTGTTCATTTGTGTAATGTAAAGGATGTTGGCCCCTTGAAGTGGCTAAATTATAAGGCATTGATCTATCTTTTCTATCTTTTTGTGAGCTGGTTTCATAACACTTTTTGTCATGCATAGACACAACATCAAACACCAGAAGAGAATGGTGTGAAACCAGAGCTCTCCCACATTCACTGCATGTGATGAGATGGTTACCCCTTTCTGGTTACAGGCCATAGGGATTTCCTTGACCACAAATGCTGCATATTCTTCCAGACTATAAGCAAAAAACATATTAGAGCAATAAGACTTGGTACCTTCATAATCAATACCAAGCCCTTCTCCAACGTCAATGATCTTCATATTGGTACCCAATTTAACCAACTCATAGTATCTATACATCGCTTCACTCACACCATCATTACGAACTTCAATGCATGGGATCTAAGACACAATATGGAAATTAAGAAGCTGGAGACAATCCAACATCCCCAATTTTTGCAATTTCCAAAAGATTCTGACAATTTCCAAACTCATGAGCCCAAATTTTCCCTTCTCACCAGATGTGGCCTTGAAATGGCCACCATGTTTGGTCCTCAACTTAGCTCGAACCCCAATAACATGCCTCACAGTTAACTTGCAGCTCACACTGAGCACCAAATCCAATTCTTCTTCTTACTCCAACACAATAATGAAATTAAAATTCAAGGGTATGGTAGTAAGCACCAACGAAATATATTCTTCATCTTTGTATCCATTACAGAAAAGCAAAGCCTTAGAGATTTCTTTACACATGGAAGCCATTTCTAGCAACAACTATGGTTTTCACCCAACTTCAAGCCCAAATTCATAGGGCTTACCAAACTCCACAATGTTATCCACAACATATCGATCTTGATTGCATTTAATAGAAGAAAACCCTTCAAAATAAGACTCATACGACTTCATCCACATTGCAGAATCAAAGGTCGATTGCAGAGATCCCAGTATGTGCTTCAACACATCAAGAAACTTAATAATAAGTGGCGTTGACATTCCAAACCCTCCCAAATATTTGGAACCAACCACCTTCTTGATGAGCTTCATCACATTAATTTATTCAAAAGGAAGAGTTTGATAACCATGAGGTCGAACAACCATGTTCCCATTGTAATTAACCACAAAATATTGGAATTAGAAGAACATGAAGAGAACGCTTCTCAGGAAAGCCATAGCTATGAAGGGGGTTATGATGAGGAGACTCCACGACACCTAAGCAAGCCAAGGGAAGAATCCCTTCCCACATTTTTACTATCTCTTGAGATTCAGAGCAACATGGGTCATTACTATAATGAACTTCCAACATAATGTTTACTGTAACTGCTTATGATGATCCAACAACGATTTTTTTTTTAATCGTTTAACACATCAAATCAACGACACAAAAATACAAAATGGCACATAGGGAAGTTCTTCTAAGAGGGAAACACCCTAAGCACATAGGGGAGTTCTTCTCGAGGGAAATGCCTTACGACATAATTATTAGTTTGAAGCACTCGCTATTTTTTGACATTGAGGTTAATCAATACAAAACAACACAAAGGCATGTGTCTATTTTGGAATAGGGCTTCCATAATCTTAATTTAATTATCAATCATTATTAGGTGAATTTAACCTCCACAAAATATTTTAAATATTCTTAGTTGTATACAAAAATAAAATGTTAAGATTTATATCCAAAGTAGTTATTCCATTTTTTGCATTCTTTTGTTTGTCAAGTTGTCTATGATCATCCAGGATTGACCTGTGGCTTGAGGAGTCGTAACCCATGGGAATCTAAGTTGTCAAAGTCACTCGGGGATCTCACCTAGCTTGTGCCACACCAACCCTTAGCTGACTAGATTTTTTAGCATGTCGCCTCCCCTTAGCACAGGAAAAACCACCCCCTGTGAGGTTTGATCCTGGGTTGCCTTGCTAACAAGGCCCATCCTCAACCGGTTGTGCTAGTGGAACTTGACACCTGTTTTTGCATTTTTAATTAATCTGATTAATTAAAAAAAATGTCATATAACCTAGTGTCATATGAAATGACTCATGCCTTATTGGACATATAGAATTGATAAGCTATGATATTTATCCATGGTATTATAACAAAGCCTTTAAAGTGAGGGTGAATTAATGACTCATGGTTTATTGGACATATAGTATTGATAAGCCATGATATTTATCCATGGTATTGTAACAAAGCCTACAAAGTGAGGGTGAATTTCCATGGTTGAGAATATTGCCACATGATTTTTTTAAATGTATAAATAATTAATAATAATAATAATAATAATTTATAATTTAGTTAATTTTTATGATTTTTTGTAATTTAATAATGTGAAATGTATCATAAATAAGTGTTTTGATGTTTATCATAAATTTATGTTTATATTTTATTAGTGTTTACTAACTATTTAACTTATATAGCTAAAATAATTGTTTTAAAAAAATCATAATCACTTAACGTAAAAGAAAAAAAAATCAAAATAAGCTAACAAAAATTATAACTAAGCTTAATGAAAAAGAATTTGAGTTATATTGAATTCTTGGAGTAAAAATGCAAACAATATAACCAATAAAAGATGCAAGATAAAACAAGGAATAGTGACAAATATAAAATGCCATATTGCATGAAGAGTGAAATTAATAAAGCTTCCAATACCATGAAATTACAGGAAGAGTAAAATTATTTTTCTTAAAAGGGTTTGAACCCCATACCCCATTTCACCATCAATAAACCACCGAAAAAAAATATAAACTATAGTTAACTATAATTATCAAAATAACTATTTGATAATTATAGTTAACTATAATTATTTTGTTTATTTTCTTTCGCAAAATATGCACTATGTTATTTATTTAATTAGCCACTTCCCCTTGTGCATAACTTATGGAACAAAACCTACGATTGTAGTGGTATCACAATACTCACACAGATTCGGTTAAGAATTATATTTCAGATAAATTATTGGAAGGTATAAAAAAATGAATTTCTAATTTATCCAGGTTGAACACCTTTACTTATTTAATGGTTTCCTCACTAGTTGCATCGTACCAGTCTCATCCTTACACCTTTAAATTATAATATCCTCAATTTGCTCACGATATGTCAGACAAAAGACAATTTTGAGACTTACTTTGTTTTTCATATTTTTTTTTAGTTTTAGAGATTTTGTAATTTTAGAGATTTTGGATAATTTAAAAATGTGGTAAATTTTTAGAATACAACCTCTTAGGTCAACGCAACACAATCATCATATGAATGACAAAGTTATCGAATCCATGAACAGAGGGAATCTATGTGTGTGGGGTCCATGAACAAGATAATTCATATTCTCCACTCACTCCAAACTCTCACTCCAAGCTATGGAGGGGGTGTTCGTGTGATTACTTGAAATTTTCATATTTGGCATTCAAAACCTTGGTAATCTCCTTGCACAAAACTTGCTAATCTTCGCTTTGTTGTTGATAACTATGAGGATGGTATGCTAATATTGCTATCTTCAGAGCAATTTTTACATTTTTTAGGCTTCCCAATCAAAGAAGCACTTTTTTGGTCACATTTGGATGAGGGAATTTTTCATATATATATTTCAGGAATGACTTTGCGTTTTTTTCCCTCCAACTTTACCGCGGTTATCTTTTCTTCATTCTTTCTACACTGCCTTTGCGGTATTCTGCTTTTTCTCTTTTCTCCTGCTCAACTACTCACTCTTGGTGTTTTTTTACTGCTTCACAAGAATATATGTACCACTCAAAACTTGCAATCTGTGCAGACATGATGGCAAGTGCAATCTTGACGCTGTGAAAGTGGTAGGAATGGGCTTTCTTCTCCATTTTCAGAATGAAGGAATATGATTTCGCAAGTCTGCTCAGTTCAATATCCCTGTTCTCTGAATGACTTTCTTCTTCAACTCAAAGGGAAACCTTGAAATAGTTTATAACTTCCCATATTATATCCATATCGCCACACATTGCCTTCTCCAATAACTCTTCTCCTTGAATGCATGCTTGGATTGCTTCACATAACGTTTGGTAATTGAAAAACTCTGTTTTCAATTTTTCTACTTGTTTCACCACCCACAAGTGTTTCATCTCGTTCAAGAGGTACTTAACAATCATGCAATTGACCAGGAGACGGGTGCAACCACAATGCCTACATCGTCGCCATTGGAAAAGAAGGGGCTGGGAAAAATCGAAACGAGGGGAACATGAAGAGAGCCTTCCTTGGGAAAGCCATTGCTACGAAGGGGGTTATGATAAGGGGACTCCACAATGCCTAAGCAAGTCAGGGGCAACATCCTTCTTGTCATTTTACCGTCTCTCAAGATTCACAATGGTGTGGGTCATTATGGTAACAAACTTACTATAACCGCCTATGATGATCTGACGGTGAGAATCTTTTCAATTGTCTAACATATCAAATCAACAACGCAAGACAATACATCGAGACATATAGAGGAATTCATTTCAAAGAGAAACACTTTACGATGTAACTAGACTATACTATATGATATATAAGAGTACAACACCTAATACTCATTTAAAAGATCGTATATATGTGTCTCTTTCCATTTAAGTAGATAATAAGACGAGGTATTAAATAGAGAGATCTAAAGGTAAAATGCAATTTTTTTGTTAATAGTAAATTAATATTTAGTCGTTTCTTAAAATCAAGATAAATCAAGTATTGTTACATTAAAATCATTGTTTTTTTAATCAATACTTTACATCAACATAAATAAAGTTTTGTTCGGTTAAAGTGATTGATTTTCTACTCATTTCTTAACATCGAACCTCACAAGCTTTGTCGTTGAGGGATTTGACCCTTAGGTTAGAAAGGAATCTAAACCTAACAAATGGGCTTTTATTATTTTTATTTTCAAATTACTATATATTCTCCTAGCTTTGATTTTGTTCGGTTAAAGTGATTGATTTTCTACTCATTTCTTAACATCGAACCTCACAAGCTTTGTGGTCGAGGGATTTGACCCTTAGGTTAGAAAGGAATCTAAACCTAACAAATGGGCTTTTATTATTTTTATTTTCAAATTACTATATATTCTCCTAGCTTTGAGAAAAGATGTAGTACTAGAGGGATTTGATATTGAAGTTTGGATTCATGTAGCTGGGATGTACGTAAAGTAAAAAGACCTTTTCGCTTCTTATAATGTGACTACATAGAATATATATCTACATAGTAAAGTTTTTGACATTTTAATATGGGTGGTGTTTGTTGGATTAAAGTGATTGTATTTTACACATGCTTAACATCTAACCTACACCGGGTTTGTGCTGGAGGGATTTGACACTTGGGTTAAAGTGAACCTACACATCACAAATGGGAATTTTTATTTTAAAACCAACTTTACATTATCTCTACATAGTAAAGTGTTTTTCATTTTAATATGGGTAATATTTGTTGGGTTAAAGTGATTGTTTTTTACTCTTGTCTTAACATCCAACCTACACAAACTTTATGCTTGAGGGATTTGACACTTAGGTTAAAGTGAATATACACCTAATAAATGGGCTTTTTAAAAATAAACTTTACAGTTTCAATTAACAAAGATAGCTACTCTCCTGGTTTTGACAAAATATACACTGCTTGTATGTAATTGGGATGGAAGTAAAGTACAAAGACCTTTTCACTTCTTAGAAATTGACTACTTGGAGTCTTATGTCTACCTACTAGAGTGTGACATTTCAGTATGGGTTCATCCATATTAAAGTGTTGTGATATTTCCATACGAGTTAATTTCTTTTTTGATTTTGTTTAGTGAATATTCCATATTATTATTAGAAATTAGGTAAGGTCTCTTTTTATATCTTTTGGTTGGAGGATTTTGTTATTATTTATATTTTGTGTACTTTTATATAGGTTAAGCTTTAGAGGTTGTATCTATGTTTATTTATTTATATAAGGGGACAACGTTACACATGTTAAATAGCAATATTATAACTACTAAGAAGTCGCCCTTTCCTTTAGGGAGACAAATGGTTGAAACTTCCTTATCATATGGGAAGTTGTATGGGTTGTGGATAACTATTTTTGCATTTTCAAAAACACAAAACTATCCAATATCTTTTTCTGGTATAAATATGTTTGGAAAATGTGGAAGTTTTTTTTGGTATATATATCTTTGGAAGTTGTTGAAAATTTTTATTTCAATTTAGGGTATATATAATAATAGATAAAAACTATAAAAGTAATTATATTTTAATTAGAAATATAAAATATTATATATGTGTTGGAAAATATGAAAGTTTTGTATTTCAATTGAGGGTGTATATAAGATTTAATAAAAAAATATAATAATATATTATTTTAATCAGTAATAGTAAATTATATTTTTATTGAAAAAATATTATTTTTCATTTTTTTGACATTAAAAACTAATTAAAAAGCAATACATAGATCATATTTTAATAAAAAATAATTAATAATTTTTTTTGTAATTTTAAATACAATTCTGGATGGAAAATAAATAAATTTGTATAAAAATATATAAATTTATTTTGAAGAATTTCAAACTGTTAAAAATTATAAAGTAATTTTTTTAATATAACTAGTATTTTTTCCAACATTTATATAAAAGAAGATATGTTATATACGTTTATATGATGGTTAAACACTGCATCTTGGATTCATATTCTGAGCTTATTACAAATCATGCTCTAACATGACATTTAGTGCCTTTTCAATTCCCAATTAATTTATTTAATATGATAATTATAGATAAAAATAGAAAAAAAGAAATACAAATTGAATAATTAAGTTATTAATGTTGCTAAGAATATTATGAAAAAGGTAAAAAACTTTGATAGATAAATATGCATAGAAACTAGAAAAGAGAAGATAATTAATTTAGAGAAAAGAAAAGTGAAATTGTTTTATTAGTGCAAAATCCTAAATAAGTAGGATCATAATTTTTATTATTGTAATCAAAACTTCAAATTTTGCTATGTTGACATGACTTATTTTGTGCAAGTTCATATCTAAATATAATGTAAGATCATACCGATTGAAATGGTTACCTTGGTAAAGTTTTTTATTTCAAACAAAGGGAAGAAATATTCATTATGACATATTGCAAGTAAGAGAGATGTGTCATTTAGATCTAACTCAAGTGGTTGAGAGGAATGTATATTATTGTAATGGATTTGGGCTTTGTGTTACAAAGCCCCAAGTTTATGTGGAATCCAATTTATCCTAGGTACCATCTTTAGAATGAGAATGTGTAGTGAGTTTCCTCAATATTTGTATTTCAAAAAAATTTAAAAAGAAGAAAAATAAAATTATGAGAAAAACACACATTAACTATGGATAACAATGGACACATTGATCCTTAAAAAAAAAATGCTCATACGCATTATTTTTAATGAGAATTTGAGAAAAAAGGTATCCTAGATTTTATTAGGTGACACTTAAATGGACAAATACACCAATAAAATGTTGCAATTATGTAAGTGTTAAATTATCAAATATGTACTTGATAAAATATTGTATAAAAATACATTATACCACTAAATAAATCAAAACTAACTTTAAAAAAATTTTCTTCGTTTTTAAATACAAAGACAAATAATAAACATTAAATTTATATATTTATATAATTTAAATTTTTCCTTATTGAATATTGAAAATATAATTACCATTAAATATTTACAATTTATCAATCACAACATTCATAATAATAAAATAAATTTTTAAAATGCTATACTTTTATTATCCTACCTACATAGTTACAAAAATTATAAATTTTCTTAAAAGACGATTAACTTGGAATGAGCTTTATGATCAATAAACTTAGAATTTGAAGGTTTGGATAGGGATGTTGCCTAAGAAAGGATGCAAACATCTACTATACCACCCTCCATGCTTATTGCATGCAGAGCCCCCATTTTCTTTCACGTAAGGATGGTCCCATTTTCTGCTTAGTAAAATTATATTTAGTTAGAAAATATATTAAAAAGTTGTATTTATTACTTATTAATTTGTCTTTTAGTCAATTTGTTTATAAAAGAAAATATTTAAAAATAGTTTATGGTTGAAATTTGAAGAACTATTATTTCTTTATGATTTTATAGATTGCTTAAATAATAGAAAGTTTTTATTTCCTTGTCTCATCAAGGACTATAACATTCTCCTCGTGGTCGAAATGTATTGACTCTGCATTATTTCGTTGTGTTTTTGCTATTTTAACTAATATTTCGGGAAAATGTTTAATATTTCTATTTTTTATAAATTCAATTTATTTATTTTTTATTTTTCACGAAATCTTAATTCTAATTTTCGATTGGCTGAGGGAGCTCTAACGAGACATAATTCCCCTAGTGGAGGGCATTTTATTTTTGGTATATGTCAATGCCTAAAAAAAACTAATTTTGTGAGTGGTCATTCTGTTGGTTAGTGCTCTGACAATGACATTGCTATGTTATTGCTTTGCCCAATGATGCCAAAAGTGATTGGGTTGTAGGCCTTTTACATAAGGTGGTGGGGGGCCTAAACAAATATCCAATTATTGTGAGTGGCCATTGAATTGGTTAGTGCACTGAGATTGATGTTCTACACAATGATGTCAGAATTGACATGGTTGCAAACCCTTCGCATAAGTTGACGGGGTTAATTTTTTTTGCATTTAATATCATTATGTTTCTTTCTACGGAGTTTTTTCCATAAGGAGGACAGAGTGTGTGCAGGGAATGAGGGTGCAGAGGAAACTGTATTGCATAGCAAGGAAATTAAATTTGAATTTGTTTGTAGTTGAGACTCTCACATATTTAGTTGTGTAGGAGAGAAGTTGTGTAGACTTGTGATTTTTGTGAGTGCTCTCATAGTGTGTTATTACTCTTCTCAATGGTACTAGAATTGACATGTTTACAAGTCCTCTCTAAATACTAGGGGGGCGGGTATGATTTCATAGAGCTATGAATACTTGTGGATGATAGGGTATGTGCAAGAGAATGAGGATGCAAAGGGAACTTTCATTACTTTATTTATTTTTTGGTAGTTAAGCACCCACGAGGGCTTTGAACTAGTGACCTATCGCAAGGAGTTCCTTAATAGTGCACCCATTCAGTGTCAATCCAAAGCCCCGTGGGCGAAATTTCATTAATTTAACTATGAAAATTTTTTGATTTAATATTATTATGTTTCATTGTGTGGAGTTTTTACTGTGTTCAGGACGGGGTATGTGTGGGATAACTGGGATGCATAAGGAACTTTGTTCGATAGGGACAAAATTAATGTTAAAATATTTCCTTGTATAGAGCTTTCCGTGTATAGAGATTTGATATTATAGAGTTATGAATATTTGTGAAGAACAGGGTATGTGCGGGAGAACGAGGGTGCATTGGAAACTTCATTCGACATGGAAGAAACTAGGATGGGGTGTTTGCAAGAGCACGAGGGTGCATAGGGAAATTAATGTTAATATACTAATGTTAATTTGTTTGTGTAGAGTTGTGATTTTTGTGAGTGCTTTGACAATGTGTTATTGCTTTGCCCAATGGTGCTACAATTGGCGTGTTTCCAGGTCCTTCATAAAGGCTTGTGGGGGAGGAGGGGAGAACAAATATGGAAGAGCTGTGATTTTATAGAGCTATGAAACTTTGTGGAGGATGGGGTATGTGTGGGAGAACGATGATGTAGAGGAAACTTTGATTAATTAACTATTAACAAATTTAGAATTAATATTATTATGTTTCATTGTGTGGAGCTTTTATTGTGCGCAGGATGAGGTATGTGCGAGACAAGGGGGGTGCATAGTGAACTTCATTTGGCAGGGATGAAATTAATGTTAAAATTTTTCCATGTGCGGAGCTTTTACTGTAGAGAGGACGAAGTATGTGTGGGAAAGCAGTTGTGTGGAGATCTGATTTTATAGAGCTATGAACCTCTGCAGAGGACGAGGTATGTGCGGGAGAACATAATAATTAATATTATTCTATTTCATTGTGTGGAGTTTTTACTGTGCGAAGGAAAAGGTATGTGTGGGAGAATGGGGGTGCATTGGGAACTTTATCCAACAGGGATGAAATTAGGATGGGGTATTTTTGGGAGAACGAGAGTGCATAGGGAAATTAATGTCAAACTATTAATGTTAATCTATTGTTATTATGTTTCATTATGCGGACAAGGAACTGTATTGCACATTGATAACATAGTCCCTGCCTCTATCGTTAATGAGAAAAATTGCATAGAGCTTTGATTTTATAAAGCTATGAATCTTTATGGATTGAAGGATGTGTGGATGACTATTATTATGTTTCATTGTGTAGATCTTTGACTGTGTGGAGGATACCGTATGTGTGGTAGAATGGGGGATGCATAGGGAACTTTATTCAACAGGAACAAAATTAATGTTAAACTATTAATCTTAATATGCTATTATTATGTTTCATTGTGCAGAACTTGCTTTCTCGAAGCTTTCCTTGTGTGAAGCCTTTATTGTGCGGAGAAAGGAAAATGTGCAAGAGAAGGGGGGTTCAGATGGAAATTTATTCGACATAGACAAAATTAATTTTAAACTATTTTTCATTTAAAACTTTTACATATTTAGCTAATAAGGTTTGTTGTTAACATGTTTCTAATGTAGTGGTTTTGTTTCTTTGGTTAGTGTTTTCTTGTGTGCAATGAAAGATCTGCGGAGGATGGGGTTTGAGCAAGAAAGTTGGGGTTTGTGCTAGTGAGTATGGCATTCATCTAGGCGTCCACTTTTCTCTTTCACAGTAACCATTAGCATGTTGATATTGTCAAAATTTGATAGAAACATAACAGGTGTACATATTTTATACGAGGTTTCTTCAGTCAGTGCTCTCATAGTGAGATCAAGATAGGAGTTGCTAGTGGGTTATCTTGTATTGTTTAATTTTGAGCTCCTTTCCATTGAAAAATTTTGCAGGACAAAAGTTGAACATGCGGAGAATGGTGTATGTGTGTGAGAACGAGGATGCAAAGGAAATTTTATTCTAAAAACACAAAATTAATTTAAATAGGAACATAAAGTCTAATAAACATTAAATACGAAAGATTGTTATTTCCTTTTAAATAAGAAACATTAATTTATGGCAATAAGGACTTTAATAAACAATAAATAAGAAATATCACTATTTCCTTTTAAATAAGATAGAAACTATTAATCATTAATAAGTTTCAATTTCATAAAAATTACGTCCATTCAATCAATACAATGGATCGTTGACCATAATTTTCATTTTCTCAATTATAATGTTATGTGCTAAGAATATGGGCATATGTTATCACCATTAACAACAAGTTGATCAAAGTTTTCATTTTGTTGTCCAACAAGATTTTTGGTGCATTCATAGCACATCATTTTCCCATATTGTTGGCACAAAACATTATAATTGAATAGGGCCTGTGAGGGCCTTCTCATAATCAAATGGATTCTCTTCGGATTCACTTGGTGCGATTGGATCATAGTACATTGGTAAATAATATAGGCTCTTCCTCATTGTACTTTTTTTTATTATCATTCCTCTAACTTTTCTTTGTATTAATAGTGTGGATTTATCTATTTCTAGTACGATTGTTGTTCTATTTTTCTTGTCATAATTGAGGGTTGTTCTATTGGTTCTTGTTAGGTTCGTTCTATTGTTTGTTGTTTTATAACTCTAGTAGATTTGCAACGTTTTCCATTTTCGATAGACGATCATTACATTAGCTATTACATATCCAAATAGATACACTTTTGTGTCGAATGCGAATGAATCTTTTTCAATTCAGCTCGAAAAGGGTAGCATACATGTGCCACCTCTAAAATTGATACCAATTCCTACTAGCAAAATGTTTTTTTATTCATAACCTCCTGATATCCAATGAGTCAAAATGGTTGTTTACGTTCTCTGCTTTCTTTCAATTCAATTGTCATTACTATAAAATTTATGGTAATTCTTTCATGTTCAAACACGATTTTCGTTAGATTAATTACTGTCACTTTTGTTGTTGCATAAACTTTTAACTAAAGCAAATGATTGTACACCATCAATATTGCATCGAAGGAATTGGGATGATTAAAAATATAGATAACAATATATCTAGGGACATGTCATAAATATGTCATTGTGTTTCGTTGCTATTAATGTATTGGCTTGTCGTTCAACACTCTTGACACTTCACTTATCCTTCCTTGTTGTGCTACATTGTGAAAATGAAAAATAATCGTATTAGCAATAACTGTCCCTTCTGCAACTCTTTTCACTCGCACATATCCCTTCTTCTGCGCATTCTTCATTATGTATAACGATTTTTTTTCTTAGTTCCATATTAGCTGAGAGCACAACAATTGATCAATTAATTAGTTCTATGCAACTATTTTTCCACATGGCTATATTTCAAAAATGTTCTAAATGGAAAAGAGTTTAAAAATTAACTAAAGAAATGTTCTCCCTACCATGTAAAGGACCCACACCTTCATACAACTATTAACAAATGATTTAATGGACAACTTTCACTCTGTGGAGAGAAAAAATCGTGATCGTTCGAGCAATTTATTTATTTATTTATTTTTATTTTTAATTTTAATTAATTTATTAATTTATTATTATTTTTTTTTATCAGATTCATGATTCATTGGAAAATACATCCTCAAATTTAAATTGAGCTTAAATGACATCTCTTATCTGTATTGTCTTTTGGTGCTTTATGTTAAACATTTTGTGCTTTTGATATGATATTTAGAGATGACATTCAAACCCAATGGAAATCCAAAGGTGTGATCTTATGCAACACCAACTTTGTGGAGAATAAAGTCATCTATGGATGGACATCCTTTGCAGATCCTCCATTTCACACAAATTCAAATCTCTATGCAATTGCTCTTTCGGATAGCTAAACATGTAAAAGTTTTAAATGGAAAATAACTTAAAATGAAATAACTAAAAAGTAATGCACTATCAATACGTGTTAGAGTGGAAGATTCTCGACAATCCTCGTCCATCCTCAAATCCCTCAACTCAACCTTCATAACCCTTATACCAAAAGAGGAGGAAGCAAACACACCCTCGAAGTTTCGCCCGATTGCACTGTGTAATGTTCCATACAAGATTATCTTTAAAGTCATAGCCAACAGGCTGAAGCCAATTATTCCTGGGATAATATCGGAAGAGAAATCGGGCTATCTAGAGGGATGACAAATAATGGATAATATACTTATAGCTCAAGATATGATTCATACTCTTCAATCTCGGAAAAAAGCTGGCATGTTCATGCAGTTGGACCTTTCAAAAGCCTATGATAAAGTTAGCTGGAGTTACTTGGAGGCCATACTGGAGGCCCTTGGTTTTATTGAGTGTTGGATAAAATGGATTCTAGCCCTAATCAAATCTACCAGATTCTCCATCCTGGTAAACAGAGCTCCCACAGCCCCATTCACTCCCACCAGAGGTATTCGTCAAGGGGATGCCTTATCCCCCTTTCTATTTGTTATATTAATGGAAGGTCTAAGCTGTATTATCAAAAGCGTGAAAGAGGAAAACTTAATTCCTGCTACCACCCACCAGTAGTTTGTTGATGATATTATGCTTCATGGCACCCCCACGATTTGTGAGGCTCAAGGATTCAAAGCCATTCTCAAGCATTTCAAGAAAGCCTCGGGTATGGACCTAGATCTCTCTAAATCTGCCATTTTCTTTTTCAACACTCACCTCGCAATCCAAAAAAATCTTTCATAAATCCTCAGGTTCAATAGGCGAAACCTTCCTTCTAGATACCTAGGAATTCCTCTTACTGACAAACCATGGAAAAAGAGTCATTGGGAGAAAATACTATCCAAGTTGGAGAAACGCAACAAGCATTGGACCCATAGAGCCCTTAACTTTGCAGGTCGCCTGATCCTCACTAAATTTGTCCTTCAGACCATCCCTCAGTACATGCTCTCCACTCTCCCGGCCCCTAAAGGAGTTCTTCAGAAAATAAGACACATCCAAAAAGTTGTCCTTTGGTCAGGAAAATTTGACAAGCCAAAATGGGCATTAAAGGCTTGGGAGAAAATATGCAAACCCAAGCTCCTAGGTGGGTTAGGCCTACAAGACCCATACACCATCAATAGAGCCTATGGAGCTAAGTTATGGTGGCGATAGGTGAAGGAACCAAACGCCACCTAGGCCAAACATTGGAAAGCCAAGTACGCAGACAATTGTAGCCCCCAAAATCTAATTAGAATCCAAGAACCTTCGGAAGGCTCCCCAATCCAAAACTTAGCGAGAGTCAGACGAAGCATAATACAGTAGCATAGTTTTTGGGAAGTCCGTAATGGTCAAACTGCTTTTTTTTGGGAGGATGCTTGGCAACAATTGCCCAAACTTGAATGCCCTAATTATCTCACAATACAAGAAGGCACCAGGAGCAAGGAAAGCTAACAGTGAATCATTACTGGAGACCTAACACAACAAACCAGCCATGGAAACAATGGATCTTCAGCGACACCTTTCAATCAGCAGAAATGAATAACAACCTGATGTCTTTGCAAACAAATCTTGCAAAAAGGAAAATCCGCAGCGCTCAGGATGTAGATCAACAGTGCTGGGGTAAGATCGAAGGGGGAACCTTCACACTAAAAGAGGCAAGATCTTACATAGAAGAAAGCGACCAAGAAGAAAAAGTCAATTGGCACAACAAGGTCTGGGATGCAAATCTTTGGCCGAAGATAAAAACCTTTCTGTGGCTCCTGATGCACCATAGAACCCTCACATGGGAAAACCTATGGAAAAAAGGATTCATAGGCCCCTCACGTTGCACCCTCTATGAAAATGAGGAGGAATCAACGAATCACCTCCTCAATGAATGTGAATGGACCAACAGACTGTGGAATTGGATGGAGACAATCTTTAAGAGCACGGACAAGAATAGAAATTCAATACAGGAAAGCATAGAAAATTGGAGAATCAATTATTCCAAGTATCAAGCAGTTAACACTTTATGGAAATAAACCCATGGTTTCTTAGTTTGGTTAGTGTGGAAAGAATAGAACATAAGAGTTTTTCAAAACGAAGCCAGATCTGTAGAGATTATTAAAGCTAATATCTTGCAAAACATGAGGGAAACGACTCTTACCATGTGTAAAGCCAAACAAGATACTAAACCATTTGTTACGGACATACAAATTATGCAGGTGTTTGGAATAGATGCAGGTACTTCATCCATTTCGTCTGCGCAGTGGCCTCAACAAGTCCCCTTCATAACCTCTTGGCAACACCCTCAACCAGGTTTTCACAAACTGAACTTTGATGGGTCCTCTCAGGGCAACCTTGGCCCTATGGGCCTAGGAGGTGTCCTTCATAACCACAAAGGTGAAATCCTACATATCTTCAGTCAATCTATGGGAGAGGCTACCAACAATGAAACGAAATTCGCAACATTAGAACAAGGACTCTGGATACTAATTCACCTAGGAACAGGGGCTACTGTTGTAGAAGGGGATTCACTACTGGAAATTAATGCAGCAAGGACATTATAGAAGGGATCGAGACCTAGAAAGGTTACGAAGCACTGGAGGCTAGCCAAAGTTAGAAATATCATTGTCGAGTACCTCTCAATCCTCGACAGAGTCATTGTGTAGGCAGTGAGACAGACTGCAAATGCGGTAGCGGACTGCCTAGCGAACTACAGGTTCAATCATCAAAATACTCACCTAGCCACCTGTTGGCAAGATGTAATGTGCGAAGAGCTTCAGGCCAAGTGTTTACAACTTTCAAAGCACGACATTCTAAATAGGGGGGAGGGGTTAAGCAGTACCATGGTACCGTTCATCAATAATGAATGAGGAAAGCCATTAATGTTCATTCCCCGGGTCATTAAGCCCCAAATTGGAATTATAAGGGGAGATACCATCACTCACATCGGAAGGGGAGGGAAATCCCGTAGAAAAATGAACATCAGATGATGCAAGGCACAACTGAGGACACGTGGCCCATGACCAGTAGCTACAAGCATGGCAACTTAGTGGCTTCAGATCGGAATCATGGGAAGGCATTCGAAAATCTAAATGGGAGTAATTATGTCAGAAACCGCAAATCCAAGAAGGCTTCGCTGAAGATCATGATCCATCACATTCAACCCTCAATTATAATTACAATGATCTGTTACACTAAAAATTGTCACCATGACTATCTGCAGTTAATATGGCTCCATCAATAGTCATATTATCCTCCTTTTCAAGCCTAATACCTCTGCTCTCCATGTCAAACTTCAAGAAAGAGAGAAAGTCAATAAAAATCATGTTTATCTCTAGGTACGCAGGTTCTCTCTACCTTGCCTGCATGTACGCATCCCAAGCTCATTGTACCTGCGTACTTGTACGCTCTGTAAGTCAAGGGATGGGTGCGTACTCCTTTAAAGGTCAAATGGCGCGAGTTTCATCTTAAAAACGTTACTTGTGGTCACTTCTAGAGTTTTCTAGAAGAGTGTTTGACGTGTATTGAGCGCCTCCAGATGGTTCGTGCATCCCTATGATAGAGGAACTTATCCCATCAAGAGAGGAGCTACCCCATCCAAAGAGGGAGTATCCCATTGATGTTGGAACTGAATAACTTCCTCTAGAACACTATAAATACAGGCCTTGGGCCAGAGGAGGGAGGTTGAAAGCCGAACATTCCAAAGGGTAGATGCTGCTGGAATTAGGACTTCCAATGTAAACTTGTGAGGAGAGATTACCATCCTTTCTTGTTTCATTTGGAAGTGGGTGAGCTTTTCAAAGTAGAGGAAAACTCTTGCTGGACCCCTGGAGGAACTTGCACAACACCAAGGCTCAGGTTGTAATGGTTTCTTTTGTTTCCTTAATACAAATAAGTCCATTCTTCTCAATGATTTGTTGTTAATGAATTTTTCATATACTCCTTGGTCTATATGTTGAATATGTTTTTGTTTTATGAGATATTCAGGTGTTATGTAATCATTTGATTGTTAGTGTATGCAGGTTTCGAAGTGAAGGAGGAGCTCATCTGGATCGACGAGGCTAGACTACTACAACAGTGTTGGACTTCAGGTAGGATTGAAAACACTTGGTTTCTCGTATGATAATGCATGTTTAGAGAAGGATTGCTCTTAATTGTCTTGTTTGTCACTAGAAAGTCTTAGGCTTCTAGGGAGGTTAGATTTGTCTGCAAAAATAACTCTTTCCGCATGACAAATTGGCGACTCCACTGGGGATTTCATTGATGTGATTGACTTTTCCTTTGAGTGACACTTTGATCTGAAAAGAGTCATTTCTTTTTTGGTTTTTGATTGTTTGACTGTGTCTTTGGGTGGGCTAGCTTAGAGTTAAGTTAGAATTTAGTTTTTCTTAATTTTTCA
>APFE031461812.1:164196-176881 GCA_000404065.3 Pinus taeda
ACAAGGTATCCAAGATATATGCACTGTAGTAGAAGGGGGGAATTTTCCTCTCAGTGACTCTAGTTTTGTTCCTAAAGTCACTAACAGCTAATGCTAACTTATCCGAAAGGATAGTAGCCCAATCCATAATCCAACTGTTCACTGCCGCCTCCATGAGAGGAACCATTTCAATGGTAAAAATGGTAGAGTCGTGCAAACCCCACAATCTACACATCATTATACCGGCGTAGCAATAAGGATAACACAGAGAATCGACTGAGTACTTACCGGAGGATTCATGCTTGTGCTTATTTGGATTCTGCCTCCAGTCCTTGATAGGTTCAGACTCAATCTCGTTCTCACTTGCGAATTTCTCCAAAAATGCGCTATTATATATCTTCTCTGGCTTAGGCAAATGATACATTTGCCTCAGATCTTCTGGCTTAAAGGACCCAAAAATCCTCCCGTCCTTTGCGATGAAAGTTCGGTCTGTGATGGGGATTTCTTCAATTGCCCATTTCACGACATCGGTGTATGGGAGCATTTGTTCCCTTGCTGCTATCCTATGGAGGAAGGAATCGGCCAAATCCTTGAGAGTGCACTCTGATTTCTTCAATGAATCAGCGGTAGCCTCTTCTACCGTCTGCGTTGGTTTCTCGGCCTCTAACAAGTCATAAGTTCCTTGCCAAGTTGTTCTGGCAAGGCCTGCGCATGTTGTGTCAGATATCAGGCCCTTCTTGCTGTTTACTACTGCTTGTGGTGCAGCAGGTGGATTGGAAACACCTGCAACTTTCTTTGATTTTTTACCCATCGTGCCCGAATCTTTTTGTAAAACTGTATTCTGCACAGAGAGGCGATTTTGGCGTAACACAGAGATAGCAGTAAAACTCACAGTTGATAGCAAAATGAAAAAGAGGAACGTTGATATACTTTGCTTTTGTAAAACGGCGCGGAGACGATCTATAGGCAGATCTTAGGACATGGATTCATTAAG
Organism: Pinus taeda; assembly: GCA_000404065.3. Taxonomy (NCBI): domain Eukaryota; kingdom Viridiplantae; phylum Streptophyta; class Pinopsida; order Pinales; family Pinaceae; genus Pinus; species Pinus taeda. The sequence goes on from APFE031461812.1 coordinate 165,170, forward strand.
TGGCCGTATAGGGTCTGCCACCTTATAAATGCCCATTATACCAATATTTGGTTGAAAATCTCTTAAAGCATGCAATGGGCATATTGGCGGCCGAGCGGGAGTGATTATGCCTTAATTATCATTAAATTGGGCTCTCCAATCACTTTAACAGCTTTTGTATTGAGAATCGTGCCTTATCGCATCGCATCGGGAGGGGGCGCATGACTGGCTTTAACAATGCTTTGAGTATTGCCGATCACCGATTGCGATATCGCATCGACGAAAGGCATATGCGCATTAAGGATGAAACGAGGGGACTCGCCGATTGCCGATTGCGATATCGCATCGGCGAAAGGCATATGCGCGAAGTTTGTAAAAATAAGGGGGTGTGCCGATTGCCGATCGCCGATAGCTTATCGCATCGGGGCCTTGATGTGGGGTGCTTAAGTGGTGCACAAGGGGATTGCCGATTGCGATATCGCCGATAGCTTTATCGCATCGGGGGGAAGTCCTTTGGCCATTTGGTGCATCCTTCATGTTATTGCGATATGCGATCTTGCGATCACTTTATCGCAATAGCCACATATTCGCTTTATTTCCGCTTTTGAATAGATATTGCTTTTAAAGGGTTTATTCCTAAAGCGCTCCTTTGATTATCAGACTTTTAAAAAGTCAAAGCTTTGATATCAATTTTATTTTTAAATGGACCTATTTCATATTTTAATGTTTTTTGTGAATAAAAATAATATGAAATGGGGGGTTGTTTGCAAAGCACAACAAGTGGTTAGGTCAATCTCTGCTTGTGAAGAAATCTTCGGAGCAAGCTTGTCAAAAATGGCACGGTAAATGGGCAACATAAAACCATTACAAACTTGATACAAGTGGTCCTTATAATGTGCTTTCCACATCTTCTGGTGATAAATGTGAATCAACATGGGGTCTTGTGGAGTCCATCTCCACCCCACCACAGGAAATTCAGAGTTGAAACAAAGAGTATCTAAAATATAGGCACTAAAATAAAACGGAGGAATAGACCTATCGGTGACGCGAGTTTTATTTCTAAACTCGAGAATAACAGTGGCTAACTTATCAGATAATATATTTCCCCAATCCATTATCTCACTATTGACTGCCGCTTCAATTAAAGGAACCATTTCAATTGAGAATTTTGTGGAATCATGTAATCCCCAAATCCTACACATCATCGCCCTGGTGTAACATTAAGGAGAACATAATGAATTGACAGAGTACTTACCTGAAGATTCATGCTTGTGCCTTGTGGGGTTCTGTCTCCATTCCCGAATAGGTGCTGGTTCAGTTTCATTCTCACTTCTGAACTTCTCCAGAAATGCTTTGTTGTATTTCTTTTGTGGTTCAGGCAAGTGGTACATTTTTCTCAAATCATTAGGTTGAAACGAGTCGAAGACTCTCGCGTTGACTGTGCAAAATGTTCTATTCGTAACAGGGATTTCCTCTACTGCCCACCGTACTACATCTGTATACGAAAGAATTTTCTCTCGAGCTGCTATTCGGTGTAGATAGGAGTCGGCTAAATCCTTTAGGGTAGCCTCTGACTTTCTGGTTGAATCTGCAATAGCTTGCACCGATACCGTTTCAGGCTCTTCAGCTTCAATTAGATTATAGATGCTTTGCCAGCTAGTGTTGCCGAGGCCAAGACAGGTAGTGTCTGAAATCAATCCTTTCTTGCTTGGTCCTGGACCAGTCGTAGATTGTCCTGTTACTGCAAGAGCTGAAGCTGCTGCAAATCTCTTGGATTTCTTCCCCATTTGGCTTGAATTTGTTGCTTCGGCGGAGCTCTGCGCAGGAGATAAAATGAACGTAATACAGAGAATAGGTGGTGCGAGCCAAATATGAAAGAGTTATATCAATTAATGAATAATGAAGGATTAAAATAATACTACTACAGATACAATCTCAGGCAAGATCTTAGCATAATTGCTCCATTAATTGGCCACTTTAACCTGTCAATCATTTAAATGCCCATCATATCATTTACTCGCCAAATGATTCATTCAAGCGTGGCTTTGATTTTTGGCAGATAATCACAAGTGAATCGCTATCGGGAACGGGAAGGCTTTTAATAATAATCTAAAATAATATACCCAAGCCTTTTCAATCTATTTTGAAATTCGCGCTTAGCTTTATCGCAATCGGAATCGGAGAAATGCTTGAGTGGTAATATTTGTGTTATTGCAAAATCCCAGATCCCCGATTGCGATACAGCTTATTCGCATTGGGAGTTTTTAAAAGGTGTCTTTAACGTGTGTGTGCTACACTCCCCGATTTCCGATAGCGATATTGCATCGGAGAAAAGTGGGAGGGCCTTTTGTTACACTTGCTTTCCTTTCCCGATATCCGATAGTTATTCACTTTTCGGATCGGGGTAAATCAAATGGGTTTTTTTGTTATGCATCCCTTGTTGTTGCGATACGCGATCTTGCGATCGCTTTATCACAATAATAAAGAATTATTTATTTATTTTATAAGACCGATTTATGTTTATTCAAAAGGTTTATAATGTTTTGGTTCTTTCGGACCTTTTGATGAAGGATGAGTTGATACCAATTTTATTAATACATCTATAGAAAAGGGAACCATTTCATATTATAGTTAAAGATAAAATTTTATGAAATGGGGGGTTGTTGTACAGCACAACAGGGTGATAGCTAGTGCTAGGAGTGAGCTCCTTCTCCACTAATTGAAAAACTCCTACCAAAAACCTCCCATGAATCTATTTTCCATGTCGCTAACAATGGTCTTAGGGAGACCATGTAGCCTAAAAATATCCCAAAAAAATAACTTAGCGACTTGTGAATCTGAATACCAAGTTGGAATTGCAAAGAAGTGCGTGAATTTAGTCATCTTGTCAACTACCACATAAATGCAATCTCACCCCTATTCTTCTGGAAATCTCATTATAAAGTCCATCGAGATACTCTCCCATTTCCTCTCAGGAATAGGGAGTGGCTACGATAGGCCATTTGAGTGTGTTTGCTCCCCTTTGTTTCTATGATAAGTATCACACTTTGAACATTTCTCAGAATTTCCTTCTTGAGGCCCATCCACGTGAATCACTCTCTAATGGCCATGTATGTATTTAGGAACCCTTGATTCCCTACCAAAGGTGAATCATGAGAATCTTGCATAATATTATCCCTCAATTGGGAGCATGGTACCAATTCAATCCTATCCTTGTAGTATATCACCTCATTTCTCACCCTGTATCGGTCATCCCCTGTTATGCCATTGAGGATCTTGCCTGCATGTCAATCCTTGGAGTACTCAACCAATAAATGTGCCCTCAAATATTGAGAAATTTTCATGAGTGAGAGTGTCACGGACCTCGTAGATAATGCATCTGCTACAACATTTTTCCTTCCCTTGACATATTCTTTGTTGAAATCATATGCCTAAATTTTACTAACCCATTTTTTCCGCCTCTCTTGTAGTTTTCTTCATCTCTAAGAATAACTAGAGACTATTGTGGTCAGTCTTCACCTTAAACCTGTTTCCTACCAAATATGTTTAGAACTTGGCTAGTGCATGCATGATGGCCAACATTTCCTTATCATAAATGGAGTACAATCTCTAGTATGACTCTAGCTTCCGACTCTCAAAAGAAATCAAGTGTCCTACCTGCATAAGTAATGCCATAATGCCCTCTCCAGAGGCATCACACTCCAAGACAAATGGATAAGAAAAATTTGGTAGAGCTAATAGTGGGCAGCTACTCATGACCTTCTTAAGGCACTCAAAAGCCTCCTGCACCACCTCTGTCCACACAAATTCCCTTTTCTTAAGAAAATATCTAAGGGGTGCTTCCAATCATGAAATTCCCCTCACAAACCTTTGGTAACAATTACATATTTCTAATAATCGCTGAAACTCTATCACATTCCTAGACATAGGCCAATCCAAGATGGCCTCGATCTTCTCCTAGTGAACTCACACCCGATCCTTCCCAATGACATGGTTAAGATAGAACATCTATATCAATCCAAATTCACACTTAGACATATTGGCATATAGTTTGTGCTCTTCTAGGATGCCTAACACCTCCTTAAATTGTTATAGATGCTCCTCCCACATCCTGTTATAGATCATGATGTCATCAAAGAAAAATAAGATATATCTTTGAAGCTTCTTGTAGAGCACATGGTTCATGCAAGAGTAGAAGGTAGCTTGGGAATTGGTTTTACTGAAAGGCATCACCAAGAACTCAAAGTTCTCATAGTGGCACTTGAATGTCGTCTTCAGGATATCCTTCTCCATCACCCGAATCTGATGGTACCCTAAGCGTAAATCTATCTTAGAGAAGTACTTGGCTCCTCTAAGTTCACCCATCAACTCATTAATGCATGGAATTGCGTACCGATTCTTCGAGGTCATCTTGTTAATTGTCCTATAGTCAATGCACATGTAAAGGGTCCCATCCTTCTTCTTCACCAACACTACAAATGAAGCGAAGGGACTAGAAATGGGCTTGATGTGCCCCAAATCTAGAAACTCCTGTATGGCCCACTCAATCACATCCATGTAAGCCTTAGGATGTCTGTATGTAGCTCAATCATGTGCTCAAACCCTCTGTATAGCGGGATTCTTGGAGATATGTCTCCAAAAATTGTTGCATACCTATCCAATATCACCTAAATATCAGGGTATGGTGGTCGTGGTTGAGCCCCTGCCTACGAGAACCTAAGATCCATATCCCATTCTATTACCATGTTGTAAATTTGCCTCCATCATGTTCATTGACATTGGTCAAGTTGGGTACGAATGCATACCCCTCAATAACACTAGCTTCACATCCGATAATGTGGACTCCATCTCCAACCTCCTCTAGTTTGTGGTGACACACCCAAGGGAGTAGAGCTACCGAACACCCATCACCACACTGATGTCTAGAATGTCAACTACAAAGAATTGATCAATCACCAAGTAGTTCCCCATAGTCACAATCATGCTAGGGACATATCTTGTAAATTTCATGGTCCTGTCTCCAGGCACTAGGACTGAAAATCCCTCAAAGGCCTCAGTGTTTATCCCTCTCCACTCCACCATCTAGCCATCAATGAAATTATGGGTAGCCCCACTGTCTAATAGCATTGATACACATTGTCCCTACATTGTGCCTCTAATCCTCAATGTCAAGTATTTTTGCACTCCTTGAAATGATGCAATAATTCCTCATGTGGGAAAGAAAGGGCCTCCTCTAGGCAGGGTAGGTGGACCTCCTCCTCTAGTAGTAAGTGGCTCACTATCACCTCCCTCTACCTCCTTTACATCATCCTCTGGCTCACTATATGAAAACACCTCTATGTAATGGGACTTTCCCTTCGTACACCTATGCCCAGGTGCCCATGTTTCCTGGCATGTGAAACACAACTTCCTCCTCTAGAGGTATCTCCTCATCTCATCATCCAACTTCCCATGCCTTGACATCTCCCTATGTGGTGGGGGCCTAGTATCTCTACATCAAGGTGAAAAGGTGGGTTTCATGGGCACTGGTGCTTTAGCCCTAGGGATTTCACCTTGAAAGTCCTTTGTTCTACTCATTTCATCCTAGAGTGTAGTAGGTTTGTTCAACCTTGCTAGCCCATGTAAGGGATTATCTAAGCCCAACACAAACAATAAGACTCTCCTGGCCTATGATACATCTTACACCATCACTGACACGCTCAATAATTCTGTTATGTACTCTCTATGCTGCTTGTTTACTTGATCTAGGTTAACTCTTTGAAGTGTTCCTCAGGGTCTCTTAGGTAAAAGAGCTCCAAAACCCTCCTAGTGAATTCCTCGTAAAAGGTTACGCCAACATGCCCCAACGTAGACAACCCATGGTACCACTAGCCATGAGCATCTCCCTCCAAGTGCAAAGTAGCTACCTTAATTGCTTCCACTTCTGTCATCTAGTTAAGGTGAAAGTAGGTGTCTAGTTTTTCCAACCATGCACTATTGGTGTATTTAGAGGAGCCATCAAAAGTAGGAAGGAATAACCTCCCACCTATGCGTTGTAAATCAAAATTATGCATAGATGTTTAGTTGGTCACTTTTCCTTTATTTCCATGCTTGAGCTAGCAAAAATCACGAAAGGTTATAGCATCGCAAAATTATGTTCCCATAGTCTAATACTTGCAGAAATAATCCCCTAAGGGCATCACATCCATATATGGATGCCCTCCACTCCATTCAGTTAAAAACATGGGCATAGTAGACCCGTGTGGTCCACTGTAAGTGGGGGGATGATTATGTGGGTTGGTACTGTCCTCATGACGAGATGTACCTAAGTGCTCTCTTATAATGAACTCCCCATGGTTGCCCTTGTTAAGATTATGTTGTCTCATCTCAACCAACATCTCCCTTTTTTCCTACGCCGTATTCTATGCCCTTGTACCACCTCATTCAAAACCTTCAAAAGGGTCTAGAAGGCTGCACCATATTTTTTGGTATACCCCATCCTTGTCTCTTCTATCTCTCACTCAAGAACCTATGAATTGAGGTTGATCTACAAATCCCTTTCTCTTCTCTTGTATCTCTGCCCCCGGCAAGTTACATTCTACTTGTCTTTGGGGGTCATTGAAAAGGGGTTTTCCACACAATTAGCCAAATCAATGCTCTGATACCACTACAATAGTCCTAATGGAAATATTAAGAGATAATAAAAGCAAAACAATGAACATGCAACTAGAAATATCAACTACACCATAAAGTATGCACCAAAATACTGATCCATTTTATTATATTGATGGAATGGAGTGCAATAGATAGAAATAGATGAACCTAATCTTGCTACAAAAAGAAAATCCAAACAAGGGTGGAATCTAGGTTGCCCAAGTGTTGACTAGGCTCCAATCCATGATTTGTGCTGGCCCAAATTTTTTCTGTTGCTACTGATAGGTGAGAAATATATTTTTTCCCTCCAAAATGTTTGAAAATTTTGAAACTTCAACATGGGAATATTGTTGAAGAGAACTCCCAAAATTCCCCAATGGGCCTGCCCAAAATATCTGCAAATTACTCTCTAGATTTATCCTGATTTCTCTAGCCCCTTTCCACCACAAATTACCCTTTCTCTGACCCCTATGTAGGCCTTGCCAATGACCCTCCGCGCATGCCAAAAATGCACAATTATGCCCTCAAAATTCTCTCCCAAATATGGCCTACAAACTTTTTCAATCTTCCAACAAAATTCTAGGGGAGAATCCCCTCAAATTTGCGAAACTGGATCTTCCTTGTAGCTATCTTTCCCAAGGAGTGCGAGTTCTTTTTCTGCACCTAGTCCACTCACAAATGGGATGATTTCCCTGCAATTGTCTCTAAAACAACTCTGAAATAATAGAGATGAACTCCCCTAGAGTGGAACCCGAAGTCCACTGAAGAAGGAGGTGAGATTCCCGCCTAGAATCCTTGTGCTAAGTAGCACTTGTTGACTTGGCTGAGCAACACAAGCGAACTATGGTTTAGATTTGAAATTGTCCAAAAAGTCGAAAAATGGAGGCCTCACCTTCTATTTCTAAAGGTTGCTCCTCGTTCCTCCTTGTAGGTTCCATGATTTCTAATCGTTTGATTTCCCTCCTGGAGTAGCCTCCATATTCCACTTTTCAATTGATTTTCCTTTAGCTCTCATGTTTGCAACCTCCTTTTCTACCAAAATTTAATTTAATGCCACATACCCACTTTTCCTAAGTTTTGGCTCAAAATTGTTCATCATCAAAATTGCAAAATTTTAGAATTTACCTTAGTAGAATTTTATTTAGGGGGAATATTACAGCTGACTTTGGAGATAAAAGTTCATGTAAAGAAACAAAATCTCAAACAATACTTGCAACTTCTAAATGCATTGTGCTAAGAGAAATTTGCTAGCCATTTCTATTATGTACTTAAAATCACTTGCTTAATCAACGATGTTCTCAATGTCATCTAACTCTATGCTTCTAATTTCCGTGTATAATGACCGCATGTAATTAGTTTGCATGCGAGACATGTTAGATAGGATAGATCATGTACACATATGTACGTTGAATCATGGAAACATACAAAATTAAATAAATATGAAATTGTGTGATACATTATATGGAGTGATTGATATTAAATGGCTTTGGTCCTTTAAAAATCATTATTGTGTGGAAGGAAAGTGTGCCATAGAACTATGTGATGGGAGAGTAATTGCGGAGGCGCGAAACTATGCCATAGAAAGGTTGTGTTTCTTATTTCCGATACTTTTTGTTCGGCGCAAATCATAAGAAAAAATTGTAAGTTTTATGAAGCTTTTGTGACATAATTTTAACAAGTAATGTTTCGGTAGTTACATTAGCCAAGTATTGGTTATGCATTATTTTTTGGCATGCATATTACCAATGCTTATTAGAATAGTTCATAGTTCTAGGGAGGCTCGTTACGCATATTTTTTCACATAGTTGTTGGAATTGATAGTTTGTTGGAATTCTAAGTTTTATGAATCTCTTGTGATGTAATTTTAACAAGTAACATGTTGGTAGTTACATTTGACAGGTTTTGATCATGCATTCTTTTTTGTCATGCATATTGCCAATGCATATTGGAATAGTTCATAGTTCTTGGAGGGCTCATTACGAATGGTTTTTCTCATAGTTGTCAGAATCGATACTTTGTTTTAAGAACTGTGTGTTTTTCTCATTAGTGTAAAAATTATGCACATTATCTGTTTTCAAAAATACGTACAAATTTTACGATATTTGTATAAGGTATGTTGTGGTTCATTTGTTTTGTGATTCTATATCTCGTTGATAGACACAATTTTTATGCGAATCAGTTGTAGTTATATCCTTTTGCTCGTTTTCCTACACATTGTTATGTTGTGCTTATCGTCAAGTAATAACTAATAGTGAATTTAGAAATTTTTTGAAGTGTTATTGCTAAAGAATCAATAAGAAAGCGTGCTTGAATCATGATTGATAAAGCATCAATGGAGAAGAATTTGTTTACTATAGAAAGAAATGGTACATATGCAATACTAAGGTTGCATAATCTATTTCGTTTAAACAATTTTGCATATGTTGTGGAAGATTTCCTTTTCAATACTATGCTGACTCTATTACATTTAGATACACGTCAATAGAGTTGGGTGAAGGAACAATAGAACGCTTCAGGAATTGTTTACATGAAGGGACGCTGAAGCCATATTATCTTACAAATGTGAATTGAATATATATGCATTAATACAAATGCATGGTATAAATAGCCTGAATGTTTCCTTGGAAAGGATGACAAAATTAGCTTTAAATATTATCGCTCGGGGAGAACAAGGAATTTTGGGGGACATATTTTGTATACATTGGTTATCAAACTAGATAAAAATTCCTATAAGATTGGTCAAATACAACAATGAAAATTGATTTGCATTTTAATTCAAATTTATGCAAAAAAAAGTTATGACATATTGTTCCATGACGAAAATTCAATTGCCGAACATTTTGAACCACTTATGTTTAAGAAAACGAATTCAATAGGAATTAATCATGAACATATAATAAATATAACAATGTACGAACAAACAAAACATGGATGGATGCAGATAGAAGAAAACATGGGTAGACATATGTTTAAGAGATTTTTTGGGTTCAAAAGTATTTATGGTGAAAGTTGTTTTGAAACAATATGCCAATTGATGGATAATAAATATGATGTTCCCTATTTACGACGCATAATTGCACAAACTTTTTACAATGCAATCATGTATAATGATTCATTTGCATTAAACAACATAGAAAAATACATGAACAAACATGCAATTATGCAATTTCTTAGAATAGTAGATTGGAAAGGATACATTATACAATTAGTAATGCATATAAAAAAGGGAAGATAGATGGTGGCCTTTTTGTTTATGACTAGATATGGTATATCTTGAACATAACTATATGCATATGGTCCGTTGAGACTGTAGATGTTTTGGCTGAATTTTGTGGGTTTGAGAAAGACACAATAATATTCCATGTTATGCAATTTGGAACGAGTATAGGTCATTTGCATTATGAACCTCTAAAAGAGATAGTACAAGAAAAAAATATTTCACATTCTATAGAAGCAGTGAATGAAGAGCAATGTATAGAAAAATTAAATAAAAAACATAATGACATTAATACGAATGACTTTGAAAACATGAACCTAAATGAAAATGGCATAGAAATTGACACATATTTTATCAATGTAAACAAGAGATCATGACTATAATTTCATCGAGTCAAAAAATATATAAGAAATAAGGACGTTTTCGAAACAAGTGTTCTTAGAAAACTGTGCAAGCCATTAAACTCTATCTCTAATAACATGGACATTGATGAAGATACTATGGAACTTAACACAAATCTTGTCATTATAAGCAAGACGCCACATTCTTCGTTGCATGAACTCTAAAAATACATAAGAAACAATAATGTTATCGAAACAAGTCAGATTGCAAGACGATCAAAGCGGCGAAAGTCAATACAGAATAGCATATTTGCTAATAAACATAAAGAATTGTTACAGATGTTTGAGTATACATCTAAAACAGTGGCTAAACAACAATATTTTAATAAAATACAAGATGTTCATGTTTATGATTGTGCAATATGCAATCAAACTTGGTTTAAAAGAGATGTCATATAAAAACAAATCAATAATGTGTCCAAAATTAAGTGCATGTGCCAGAGATGTATAAAGGCATTAGACAATGACAAAGTTCTCAACTTTGCAGTTCCAAAGCAAATTAGTCGTAGTAGACAAATTTAATGAAATAACATTATGAATTGGAGGAAATATTAATATCATTAAAATTACCATTTTTGCAAATATGGGAACTTGGACAACGTTTTATAAAGCCACGATTGACATTGACTGGTGGACTAATCAATGTACCTGTTGGCATATCTCAAATTCAAATTTCACTTCCTCATGACATAAATGAATCTAGTACTGTGTTCGTGGCAATTAAAAGACATTTAATGTTTAAAAGCATATTTTTTATTGGGCGAATACATGTTCATAATGTCATGAAGGAATTAAGACAATTGTGTAAAACTACACTCTATAGACTAGAGAATGTCAAAATAAACAAAAACAATAAGCAAAACTTTGATCAAAACAAATATGCATATGCATGTGAGGCAGAGTCAGATACAGAAACCAATGATGATAACAATTAATATGATCAAGATTCGGTAACAAATACATTATTATATGGTTTTATCGATTCTTGTAGTATTTATGGTATTCATAATAATCAAATAAAAATTACTCCGAGTGAAGGCTATAGGCCTTTCGGCATATTCAAAGATAGGTATTCGGAAGAGATGAGTTTTCCCACACTATTTTATAGGAAAAAATGATTAGAAAGTGTTGCAAGAAACTTTACATATCACAATATTTCTCAAGTTGGGTGTGGAGCCTGATTATCTTATGTATTCAAAGGTATCGCCGCATTGGACCCCAGTTCAAAATGGGGCGGCAACATTGCCCGTAAAATATTCACTGCAGGGGGGGTCCAGGGAGGGGTGGCTGCGACCTTTGGGAAGCCCCCCCTGGCGGGGGGTTTCGGGGGCAGCACCCCTAAAGCTAATAATAGATGTAAAATTTCCTTGTAAAATGTTGTAATTTCGTAGTCAATCTGGGTCGTTCATTAGGCAGAGATCTGACGATAGAAGTTATGTTTAATTTAGGGTTTTTTTGCCCTAGAAGGCAACCCCTCACTAT
>APFE031461812.1:182950-213916 GCA_000404065.3 Pinus taeda
AGAAGAGATTGTATGGCTTAAAACAGGCTCCAAGGCAGTGGTATCTAAAATTTGACAGGTTTATGTCTGAACAAGGTTATACTAGGTGTCACTCTGATCATTGTGTTTATCTCAAAAGACAAAATGATGGCAACTATATTATATTGTTATTTTATGTAGATGACATGCTTGTTGCAGGGTCTAACATGCAGGAAATAAATGTGTTGAAAATAAAATTGGGAAATTCATTTGCAATGAATGATTTGGGTGCCGCAAAACAAATCCTTGGTATGAGAATAACTAGAGACAGGAAAAATCGCAAATTAACATTGTCTCGGAATGAGTACATGCAAAAGGTGTTGAAAGGGTTTAATATGCACAATGCAAAACCAGCTAGTACACCTTTTGCTAGCCATTTCAAACTTAGTAAGAAGATGTGCCGAAAGACCCAAGAAGACATGGATTATATGTCTAAAGTTCTATATGCATAAGTAGTTGGAAGCTTAATGTATGCAATGATCTGCACAAGGCCTGATATTGCACATGCAGTGGGAGTTGTAAGCAAGTACATGAACAATCTAGGAAAAGAACATTGGATGGTGATGAAGTGGATTCTCAAGTATTTGAGAGGTACCACAAATCAAGCATTATGCTTTGGTGGTTAAAACATTGATCTACAAGGATATGTTGATGTAGATATGGCAGCTAACAGAGATAACAGGAGGAGCACTATAGGATATGTGTTTACTGTAGGCGGAACAGCTGTTAGTTGGGTTTCAAAACTGCAAAGTGTTTTTGCACTCTCAACCACAGAAGAAGAGTATGTTGCTGCTACAGAGGCTAGTAAAGAAATGATTTGGTTACAAAGGTTTCTGGATGAATTGGGCAAGAAGCAGGAGTTGGGCAGGTTATACAGTGATAGCCAAAGTGCCATACATCTTGCAAAGAACTCTGCATTTCATTCCAAGACTAAGCATATACAGCTCAAGTACCATTTCATATGGTCAGCATTGGAATATGGACAGTTGAAGCTGGAAAAGATACACACTAGCCCGAATCCTGTAGATATGTTAGCAAAATGTGTAACCAAGGAGAAACTGAGAATCTTCTTAGTTTCAATTGGTCTTCAAGTATGATGAAGAAGATGAGAAATAGCCAGGTCCAAAGTGGAGTCATTGTCCAACAAATGAAGCAACGGTGGAGTTGCTATAATCAGTCTCGAAGTGGGAGGTTGTTGGGTGTGGAGCTTGATTATCTTATGTATTCAAAGGTATCGCCGCATTGGACCCCAGTTCCATAAAATATTCACTGCAGGGGGGGTCCAGGGGGGGCGGCTACGACCTTTGGGGAGCCCCCCCTCTGGCAGGGGATTTCGGGGGCAATACCCTCGAAGCTAAGAATAGATGTAAAATTGCCTTGTAAAATGTTGTAATTTCGTAGTCAATCTAGGTCGTTCATTAGGCAAAGATCTGATGGTAGAAGTTATGTTTAATTTAGGGTTTTCTTCCCTAGAAGGAAACCCCTCACTATATATGAGGGAATTGTATTGCATCTATGTACATCTGTATTTTGAGAGAGGAAGAGAGAGGAGATTGAGAGCGAAGAGGGAGTTACAGCAGATCTGTTGTAGGTTGTATTTCTTCAGTTTTCTGGATAAAGAGGACTGGCTGTTTCTCCGTGGACATAGCCCAAACTGGTTGAACCACATATATCTGTGTCTCGCTTGTTTTATGCATTTTCTGCGTTTATATTTCTGCAATATTTTATGTGTTCCATTTCTCTGTAATATATAATTTTCTAACATCTCAGTGGGAAGTTTTGCATCAAGATCATGATTTTGTGTATCATATAACAAATTTGTTTTACAAAATAGTGCAAATATTCTCAATCAAGTATTCAATTGTATTTGGATTCTTATAAGAAAAGGATATTTAAAAGGAAAAACACTAATAGCTAAAGATGTTAAAGCAAAGGTGAATTTGAAACGCATTATTACATCTAACATTGCCTATATGGATCTTAGAATAATATGGACATCACTGAACTATTTTTCACAATTGTGCAAGAACTTATATGTAATGATCTAACATTTAGGCCCACTGGCTTTTTTTGTTTCATTTAGCAGTGTTGAACATACTTGGGAGACTTTAGTAAATTCTTTCCAACAAATACATCGATAAAAAAATTTGTTGACTAAAAATGGGGTAGAGGAAGATGATATTGATACCTTGATAAGAAATGATCCAGTTACATGTGTACAATATTACAAAGCATAATAAATTCTCTAAGCGAGCGATACAGGAGCATCTAGCTAAAGGGGATCATCATGACCGAGGGTCATTTCGTCTCTATGAGGACCGAGGAAAAAAGTTCAAGTGAACATTTTAGTTTTCATTTTTATTTTAATTTCTTAGTGATGTAGCATTTAGGAAGGTAAAGGTCGATTTAAAAGAACTATTGTAGTTAACTCTTTTTTTTTATTATGTTAGCTTTTACAAATTACAGCGTAGGAAAAACAAACAGTTATAGAAAATGAGAAACCATCAAATGTAACTAACAACAATTAAGAGAAAATTGTTTTTCAAAATCATTCAAAACACAACAGAATGTATTGTAATGAGTTTGATTTTGGAAAAAAGGAGAAAAAGTAATAGAAATCTCTGCAAACACAGAAGTTTACATTTGAATTCCTATAGCAGTCCATTCACAGTCCTTTAATATGTGTTATCTAATACATTGAAAGAAAATCTTTTATTCTACAGAGCATATACATTTCTCTAGCTACATGAATTTGACAGTCTCATAGACAACCAAACTTTTCAAGTGTCAAAGCAGGAGAACCTCCAGAAGCCCATACAGACATTGGAGCTCCAAATAAATCAAAGAAAATAGAGCGAAAGGAAGCCTTAACAACACACAGTTCTAGACAGCGAAATAGAACGAAACAACCCAGGTAATTCTTGAGCAACAGAATCCGTTTCTTTTATTTACATAGAAGAACAATATAGTCTCTATCAATACAAATTACAACCCATATAGAACTTAAACGCTGTCCAAGTTCAACAAAGTTCAAAACGGGAAAAGGGTTCAGAAACCCTAAATTATAAATCCTACAGCCGCAACTGTAAGCTATGACAGAGCAAGACCAGAGGCCTACAACAACAGCATGTAGAAGTAAAGGCAAAGATCTCTAAGCCCAAAACCGAACCAGGCCATCATTAAGCCAGCGATAACAGAATAATCAAAACAGACAAAGTTATCAAGGAGCGACCCTACTGAGTCTTGCTAGCATGCATAAGAGTGGAAAACAGGTTCTCTAGAGCCGATTCCACCTGCAAGAATTCACCAAAAATAGGGCGTGAGAACCACAACAAAGTAGACTCAAGAATCGAAATGACAGAGAGTTCCAAGGTTCGAAACTTACCAAAGAGGAGACGGTGTTTCGAGGTCACAACCACCGGAGGGTTCTCTGCTCACAAGGAGTAGTTGTGTCAATTAACAGAGGAAAAAGCAAGGGTTGATGATAGCTTAGAGCAAAAACTTACTTTGCTATTGGTGGACAGAGCCGAAGCCACGAACCCCCGAGACCACAACCTGCAAACAAAATCGAATAACATAAACTGATAAATCTCAAGAGTAGCTGAGTGGAAGAAATAGAGAAGAAGGCACTCATTAATAGTTAGAAAAACAACTTGCATAGAATGTATACAGAGGAGCTAAAAGCCTCCACAACGAACGCACTTTCCATGAAAATAAAAACCTCACCCAACATGGATACATAGAATTAAACAAGCCCAGAACAGCAGGCAGACTTACCAACTGGCAAATCAGAGAACGTGACCAGGCCAGGGTTGAGCACAACATTAGTAGCAGCAAAATCATACAGAGATACTAGCACCAGAGGACAATAGTGAAAACCCTCGAGCCACCACGGAATCAACAAACAAATGGCCAAGTGAGTAGGGTTTGAGAGCGTTAACCAAGGTAGGAGGTTGTTTTACAAGGCAGGGACACATGTCCATCATCCATTGGCCCAAGTACAAGCAATAAAAGCCAAAACCAAAATATCTACACAATTATTGTAATCACCAGTTGATTAAGCGTTAATCGCACAAATAATCATTACCAAAATAATTATATTAACCATCATCCATTTTATATAGTTGTTAAGGGTAAAGAGGGGGTTGGACCCATCAAGTGGTATCAGAGCGGGAAATTAAAATTGCTAGGATAGAAATGGAAGTTGGAAGACGAGGTCGTGGGAGAGGTGTGCACAGAGCAGTAGATGAAGGACTGAGAGAGGAAATTAGGATCCTTACTGCCCGTTTGGAGGCAGTTGAAGCATGAAGGAGAAAGGATCCAGAGGTAGGAGATGACAGCGAAGAAGAAGCCATAGTTACAATAGATGGATCAGATGAAGAAGGGCTAGAAATGAAATTGTTGAGGTCGGTCCTATTGGCTAGTAACAAGCCTAAGCCAGAGATTCCAAATTACGATGGCATCTTGTCCATAGAAGTTCTGTTGGACTAGATCAATGAATTGGACAAATATTTCGAATGTGAAGAGGTCAGTGAATATTGGAGAATTACGTTTGCTGCAACAAAGCTGAAAGCACACACAGCCTTGTGGTGGGACAGTGTCCAAGAGAAAAGAAAAAGGATGAACAAGTTGCCAATAAAAAAATGGCCAAGAATGGTGGCCAAGCTGAAGGGCAGATTTTTGCCCAAAGATTACTAGATTGCACTACATCGGCAAGTGCAAAATCTGAGGCAAAAAGGGATGACAGTGAGAGAGTATACTGAAGAATTCTACCGGGTAAATCTAAGTGTTGGTTACACGGAGGACACGAAGGAGAAAACAACAAGGTATGTGAATGGTTTGATATTGGAAATATTAGATGAGATAAGCATTCTTTCCCCAAAAAATATAGAGGAAGCCTACCAGAGTGTCGTGAAGGCAGAGGAGAAGATCACCAGAAAACAAAATGTTAGGATAGGACGGGGAACTGGCAGAGGAAGAGGATAGTCCTATGGGAGAGGACGAACTGCTAGTAATAGTGAAGAGGGAAACAGTTCCAATACTTTAGGAACAACAAAATAAAGGGACAACACTAGAGGTGGAAGGCCATATCAGAGAGGAAGAGGAAATGGGCGAGGCAGAGGAGCTACCTATCAGTGCTACCGGTGCCACAAATGGGTGCACAGATCTTTTGATTGTCCTGAAGCAGAATAAGTTGGCCAAAGAGGAGTGTTTGTTGCATAGCCGAAGGAAGCAGAGGCACCACCCCAGGAAGTAGAAAATGTGCCAGAAATAGGGGAACCCTTAGTTCTAAATAAAGTGATTTTGAAACTAGCCAAAGAAACAGCTGAACAAACTCAAAGGAGGCATTATTCCGAACAGTTTTTAAATCGCATGGAAAATGCTCCAAGTTGATTATCGACAGTGGGAGCGTAGATAATCTGGTTGCCACAGAGATGGTAGAGAATTTGGGTTTGAAGCGGCTAAAGCACCCCACTCCTTACAAGGTATCATGGTTGCAGAAAGGCCATCATTTGTTGGTGGACGAATAGTGTGAAGTTTAGTACCATATTGGCAAGTATAAAGACAAGGTTATTTGTGATATTAATGCCAATGGACATATGTCATACCGCTAGGAAGGCCATGGCTATATGATCGGAAGGTAGTGCATGATGGGAAGACAAACTGTTACAAGTTTGTCAAATATGGGATCAAGCACACACTTGTGCCCATCAAGGAGGAGGAGACAACAGAAGCAAGTGGGACGAAAGTGTTACTAATGGGTGGAAAACAGTTTTTGAAACAGACTGAAGATAGTAAAGTGAACTATGTTTTTGTGAGGAGGGCAAAGACAGTGTTGTTGCACACATAAATGTCTAATTTACCTGCAGAAATTCAGAAAATTCTGCAGGAATTCAGCGATATTGTAGTGGACGATTTACCAGATAAGTTGCATCCTAAGAGAAGTATCAGTCATCATATTGACTTTATACCTGGAGCAAGTCTACCGAACAAGGCAGCATACCAGATGAGCCCTAAAGACAACGAGGAAATCAGAAAATAGGTGCAGGAATTGCTGGATAAAGGGCAGATAAGGGAGAGTTTGAGCCCTGCTAAGTACCGACAGTTCTCGCTCCCAAGAAAGGAGGAGAATGGCGAATGTGCACGGATTCGAGGCCCATCAATAAGATTACCATCAGGTATAGATTTCCACTGATGGACAATATGATGGACTCCCTGAGCAGGGCAGCATACTTCGCGAGGATTGATCTAAAGAGTGGCTATCATCAGATTTGTATCAGGGAAGGGGATGAGTGGAAGACAGCCTTCAAGACCAATGAAGGGCTACAGGAGTGGCTAGTAATGCCATTCGGATTAAGTAATGCCCATAGTATCTTTATGCGATTGATGAACGAAATGCTGAAAGAGTTCATTGGAAAGTTTGTAATAGTGTATCTTGATGATATATTAATTTTCAGCAAGACTAAGGAGGAACACTTTCGACATGTTCGAAGTGTGCTGGAAAAATTGTGGCAGAATAAGCTACTGATAAATCTAAAAAAATGTACTTTTCTTCAAAGAGAACTGGTTTATCTAGGTTTTTTTATTGTAGAGAACAAGTTGAAGATGGACCCAAAGAAGATTACAGTGATCATTAACTAGCTGTCCCAAAAAGTCTGTTTCAAGTACATAGTTTTCATGGGTTGGCAAGTTTTTATCGCAAATTTATAAGGAATTTCAGTGAGATCTGCGCACCTATGTTGGACACTATAAAAAAGGCAAGTCGGCCTTTTCGTTGGACCGAGGCAGCAGAGAAAAGCTTCAACTATTGAAGAAGAAGATTACAGAAAGACCAATTCTGAGATTCCCAGATTTTAATAAGCTTTTCCAGGTTCATTGTGATCCAAGTAGTACAGCGGTTGGAGTTGTACTTAGCCAAGAAGAAAAACCTGTTGCATTTTTTAGCGAGAAGTTGAATGAGAGTAGGCAGAAGTATTCATCTTATGACAAAGAATTCTATGCTGTTGTCCAAGCACTGAAGCATTAGAGACACTATCTACTGGGGAGTGAGTTTGTTTTATTTTCTGATAATTTTGCGCTACAATACGTAATGCAACATTATAAACTGAATCACAAGCATGCTATGTGGGTTGAATATTTGCAGAGTTTCACTTTTTGTTGAAACACATTAGTGGGTAGGCCAACAAGGTGGCAGATGCATTGAGTAGAAGAGCTTTGCTTTTGCAGGAGAGTACGATACAAGTGCTGGACTTTGAGAATTTGAAAGACTTGTATCAGACCGACGTGGATTTCAAAGAGGCTTATGAAGCCTGTCAGAATCCTTTGCTGAGAAAAAATAGTCCATGGTTGGACTATAATTTACAGGAGAAGCTATTGTTTAAAAGGGGACAGTTATGCATTCTGATTGTTCGATGAGAGAGAATATCATTCGGGAGAAGCACAATGGAGGTCTAGCCGGACATTTTGGCATAGAAAAAACTTTCGATCGACTTAGACACTTTTATTATTGGCCAAGAATGCGAAGGGATGTGCAGCGATATGTGAGCAGGTGTAAAGTCTGCCAATTGGCAAAAGGACACAGTCAAAATATAGGACTTTACAAACCACTGCCTATTCCAAGTAGACCATGGGACTTGGTCAGCATTGACTTTGTCTTGGGTCTGCCAAGAATGCAGCGAGGTTTCGACTCAGTGGTGGTGGTGGTAGACCAGTTTTTGAAAATGGCACATTTCATCCCTTGTAGGAAAACCAGTGACGCCACTCACATAGCTCACTTGTTTTTCACTGAGATTGTCAGATTGCACGGCCTACCTAGGTCTATTATTTCTGATAAGGACGTGAAATTTAAAAAACACTTTTGGCGCACCCTATGGAAGAAATTGGACACACAGTTAAATTTCAGCTCGGCATATCACCCACAGGTTGATGGGAAAATGGAAGTGGTGAACAGGAGTTTGGGAAACCTGCTATGGAGCCTGACTGGAGAAAATTCACAGTTGTGGGATCATGCGCTTGCTTAGGCAGAATTCACTGATAATGATTCACCGAACCGCAGCACAAGGCACAGTCCATTTCAAATCTTATATGGCATGCATCCTCGCAGAGTGCATGAGTTGTGGGATCTAGGAAAGTTGGTAAAAGGAAGGGTTGATGGGGAAGATTTCGCCAAAGCAATGAATGACTTGCACGAGCAGGTAAAATCAAAGTTGCAGGACAACAGTCAGAGATATAAACAATAGGCCGATTTAAAGCAGCAGGAAGTACAGTTTGATGTGGGGGATGAAGTCCTTGCACACTTACGCAAGGAACAGTTTCCTAAGGGCGTATATAATAAGCTGAAATTTAAGAAGATTGGCCCCTGTAAAATTCTGCGTAAATTCTCAGCCAATGCTTATGCATTACAGATGCCACCAGGTGTAGGCATATCGCCTATTTTCAACGTGGCAGATATGTTCCCATATAATGCCAATCCTGAAGATGACAGTCTGGTAAAGCCAAAATGGGACACCCAGGTTGAAAGCGGTACTTGGATGAGGCAAATGCCTTCGACTCAACCCCATGAGATCGAGAAAATTCTCGACACACAGGTGGCCAAGCGAACTCGCAAAAAGGAGTATCTGCGGTACCTTGTCAAGTGGAAGAACCATCCCATTAGGACAGTTCGTGGCTCAACGCGGCACAGATACAGCAAGTAGGTTATTCTATGGAGGAGCTCAAGGAACGAAGCCATGAATTTTTATCACCCCGGGAGCCTGATGCAGGAGCATCTAGCTGAAGGGGATCATCATGACAGAGGGTCATTTGGTCTTTGTGAGGAACGAGGAAAAAAATTCAAGTGAACATTTTAGTTTTCATTTTTATTTTTATTTCTTAGTGATGTAGCATTTAGGAAGGTAAAGGTCGATTTAAAAGAATTGTTATAGTTAACTGTTTTTTTTATTATTATGTTAGCTTTTACAAATTACAGCGTAGGAAAAACAAATAGTTATAGAAACTGAGAAAAGCATCAAATGTAACTAACAGCAGTTACGAGAAAATTGTTTTTCAAAATCATTCAAAAGACAACAAAATGTATTGTAACGGGTTCGATTTTGGAAAAAAAAGAGAAAAAGTAATAGAAATCTATGCAAACATAGAAGTTTACATTTGAATTCCCATAGCAGTCCATTCACAGTCCTTTAATCTATGTTATCTAATACAGTGAAAGAAAATCTTTTATTCTACAATGCATATACATTTCTCTAGCTACATGAATTTAACAGTCTCATAGACAGCAAAAATTTTCAAGTGTCAAAGCAAGAGAACCTATAGAAGCTCGAACAAACATTGGAGCTCTAGATAAATCAAAGAAAATAGAGCGAAAGGAAGCCTTAACAACACACAGTTCCAGATAGCGAAATAGAACGAAACAACCCAGGTAATTCTTGAGGAACAAAATCCTTTTCTTTTATTTATAAGGAAGAACAATATAGTCTCCGTCAATACAAATTACAACCCATACAAAACTTAAACACTGTCAAAGTTCAACAAATTTCAAAACGAGAAAAGGGTTCAGAAACCCTAAACTATAAATCCTATAGCCGCAACCGTAAGCTATGACAGAGCAAGACCATAGGCCTACAAAAACACCATGCAGAAGTAAAGGCAAAGATCTCTAAGCCTAAAACCTAACCAGGCCATCATTAAACCAACGACAACAGAATAAACAAAATAGACAAAGTTATCAAGGAGCGACCCTACCTAGTCTTGCCAGCATGCATAAGAGTGGAAAACAGGTTCTCTAGAGCCGATTCCACTTGCAAGCATTCACCAAAAATAGGGCATGAGAACCACAGTAAAGTAGACTGAAGAATCGAAATGATAGAGAGTTCCAGGGTTCGAAACTTACCAAAGAGGAGACGATGTTTCGAGGTCACAACCACCGGAGGGTTCTCTACTCACAAGGAGCAGTTGTGTCAGTTAACGGAGGAAAAAGCAAGGTTTGATGATAGCTTAGAGCAAGAACTTACCTTGTTGTTGGTGGACAGAGCTGAAGCCACGAACCCCCGAGACCACAACCTGTAAACAAAATCGAATAACATAAACTGATAAATCTCAAGAGCAACTGAGTGGAAGCAATAAAGAAGAAGGCACTCATTAACAATTAGAAAAATGACTTGCAGAGAAT
Source organism: Pinus taeda (assembly GCA_000404065.3). Taxonomy (NCBI): domain Eukaryota; kingdom Viridiplantae; phylum Streptophyta; class Pinopsida; order Pinales; family Pinaceae; genus Pinus; species Pinus taeda. The sequence goes on from APFE031461812.1 coordinate 193,137, forward strand.
GTATATAGAGGAGCTAAAAGCCTCGAGAATGAGCACACTTTCTATGGATTGACAGATCTCACCTAACACGGATACAGAGAATTAAACAAGCCCAGAACGACAGGCAGACTTACCAACTGGCGAAACAGAGAACGCGACCAGGCCAGGGCCGAGCACAACATCAGTAGCAGCAGAATCATACAGAGAGACTAGCACCAGAGGACAACAGTGAAAACCCTCGAGCCACCATTGAATCAACAAACGAATGACCAAGTGAGTAGGGTTTGAGAGCATTAATCAAGGCGAGAGGGTGTTTTACGAGGCAAGGACACATGTCCATCATCCATTGGCACAAGTACAAGCAAATAGACAAAACCAAAATATCTATGCGATTATTGTAATCACCAGTTGATTAAGCATTAATCGCACAAATAATCATTACCAAAATAATTATATTAACCATCATCCATTTTATATAGTTGTTAAGGGTAAAGAGGGGGCTGGACCCATCAGCGAGTTAATTTTACACGAGTCCAAGTACATTGGTGATGTCGTTGACTATTTCTTTGTAGTATAATTTCAAAATCACATAAACGAGCATGAACATGGATTGTTATGGATAAAAAATGCTCCCATCTATGGAACAAGCACAAATAATGAAATCAAAAAATTTGTTGACAAGTACTTGTGTTGTGATTCAATTAAACTACTTGCGAATCTGAAAACTATTCTAACATCATCGTCACACAAGCACTTGTAGGAAAATAAAACAAATGCATTGCAAGTTCAATTTTCCAATTTCAATAATGCCAAGGACACAAATACTTGAGCCTATGGAATTTGAAAATGCAAAAACAATGGCGAATGTGAGAATGATATTTGACGCACTAGAGAATATGGAACATGATGAGACATATAATTTTGATAGTTTTATGGAAAAAATAGGTATAACCAAATCTTATTATATCCATGCAATTTAGTGTACTCTAAGATGAATAATTTTTTTTTTGAAAAGAGAACCAACAGACAGATGGACTAATAACTTTGCTCAACATATTCCATTAATCTTGGGTGAAAATATTGAAGCTCAATTTGTACTTGACTCATATGCTATAGCTACTTATTGTAGTTCATATATCAAAATATTAGATAAAACAATAACATTGATGTTTAAACATGTGCAAAGTGATTGTAAAAAAAATGATGGTGATATCATAGAAACAATTGCAAGACTTCGAAAAGCTTTATTGAAATTACAAAAAATGTCTGCACAACAAGCTATATATATAGTGTTTTCAATACCACTGAATGTTAGTTCAAGAAAACGTATATTTATTAATACTTCAACGATAGTTGATCAAACATCATTACTAAAGAAACCCAAAGACCTAGAGCATGAACTCGATGATTCAAAAAAGTACATGTGTTTATCAATTATCGATAGCTATGTGCAACGACCACAAAACATTGAATATGTATGTTTAGAGGAATTTGCATCGTGCTATGCACTACAAGGCAAAAAAATAGGAGGCACTGAGAGACAATATGTTACAAGGTACGTAAAGTATAATAAAAATATTGATGTTGATAACTATTATAGAGAATGATTAAGTTGTATGTCCCATATCTTATTGACGAGAATAGTTTTAAGGAACAATATTCAATTTGGGAGAGTGCATATTTATTATTTGAGAAAATCATAAAATGTAATGAACAAAAATTCATGTATGAAACAATGAAAATGTGGAATGATATTGATAACCATGGGGTCTTCACTCAATGAACCTTTGGCATAGCACGTGTGTTCTTCGCATACTAAATAATACCCTTAATTTAACTACATATTGGAAAATACCTCTAAAAATCGCTTTATTTAACCTCCTACCAATACGGACCCAATACACATTTCCAGTTTAGAAAACCCCTAATTTCACTAGATATTGTATGTATCCATAGTTTCATTAACATTTTTTAGAGCCCTTTATATTTATATCCATAGTATAGTGACATGTGAGTGACGTGATGCCTCTATTGTGAATTTATTATGATCACAAATGAATTTTGATATTATCTACAATACATCTTCTTTTTTTGATATACATTATAGATGCATATTAGTTCTCTTGCAATGCAATTACTCAACCCACACTCAAACACATCTCACAATGACTTGTGGCATTTAATGGTCTAAGGCACATAAAGATCAACTATGTTTTAGGAAGATTGATTATGTGCATGTATATAAAATGGCATATGATTGATCTATATTGTTGTAGCTCATTTTCATTCTATTCCAAATATTAAAATTCATATATGCCAAAAAAGAAGGAAATATAAAAAGAAATGCCAAAATTCATTGGGATTGTTTTATGTAATTTTATTAAAAAAAATGAGAAACTAATTTTTGTCCAAGGTGGCACAGGTCCACTATGTGAAGACATTTTTAAATATTGTATATGATGGTGGACCATTTTCTTGTGGTGGATAAGTTAAAGAGAGTGCAATTCTCAAGATCGATGGCGTCAGTAACATCAAGACCCACGCACACAGGGAACCCAACATCACAACATAATCAACCATTATGCTAGGGGATGCCCCTGTAAACGATATGTCAGGAAACCATCATTGGGAGATAGACAGTTGGGATCATCCTCAACATCACTGTAGGGTGATACCACTTACCACCGAGGGTGCCCCCGTGAGTGGTAAGTGGTTTTCACTATGGTCTCTAGCAAGTGAGCATGACATCTAGGTGAGTGTGGCAGTCAACATATCCACGTCATGTCTAAATCACCCCTCCATTCTTCCATGTCAAACCTCTACGTCATCCACCATGTTGCATGTCCATACTTTTTTGTCCACATTCAATTAATTCATTTTCACCTATATTTCGCCAATAAAACCCCATTTTCCCCCAATTTACTCTTTTTCACTGCATTCTCTTGGCGACAATAGCCCCCTCCAGCAGCACGAAGCTTCCAGATCAACACTCCAAGTATACTAGGTATTTAAATGCATTTTCCACTTTGTTAATTTTCGAACATAGGTTTAAAATGTCAAAGAAAGTTACCCTTTCAAGCTCTGCCACTCATATTCCCCTCATGGAAACTGAACATGACATTTTTTATTCAGTTTTCCTTGTGAAGTTAATGGAATTTCGCCAAAATTTCCTAGCTAAGAAAGATAAGTCAAAAGTTTATGATAGAATGATCAAGTCTAGTTTTTTATCTACAATTGTCCCTCAAACTTATCATTTTCTGAAATTTATAACTTAGTTAACCTCCTCTTTGTACCCTCAGTGATGTTTCGTTATGAATTCCCTAGGGGAAAATATTTTCCAAGTTTCTTCATTACTAATCCATCAGGCCCTAGCCTTTCCACAGTCTTATCAGTATCTTTCATTTTCCAATGAAACCCTTCTTTCAACTTTTAAGAACATGTCAATAGAGGATTCTACAAAATTGTATTCTTCCAAACACTTTTTTACCTTCAGATTCTACCCAGTTCCCTATTCCCTGCTTTGTTGAAGGTGTTGGGACCATTTTGCAAGTAATCATGAGGATTCCTGGAAGGGATGATGCATCAATGATAGATGGACAAGCCATTGGATTATTTCATTTGATGATGCAGTTAGATGTGGTGCTAGATATTCTTTCATTTTAGGAGAAAACCATCAATTCTCAACTCCTTAACTTCAACATAACTGGGTGAAGCCATAGTAATGAGAACAACATCAACAATATATGGGGCTACACGGAAAAAAAGGAGAAAAAATGGTAGCCGTGAGCACTAGGTTTCCTCAGCAAGGAGACGTAGTTTTGGGATAGTTTACCAGCTTCGGCTCCTCGGTGGTCTCGAATGGAAGTTAGGGGATTCAGGCATCTGGTCTCAGGTGGTTTCAAAAACTTTCATTACCCCCAAAGACCCATGGTTTTTTTGGAAGTGGTTATACTCAGATCTATCTTTTGGCCTCTCGTTGCGCAATGGCCCTTGCCCCTCCCTTTGGTTTTGCTGTTATTACCTTTCGACTCCAAGTGTGACTGCATCTGATCATCTCCTCTCTCTCTTGTTAGTGGGGAAGGGCTTCGCGGTGATCATATGTGGAGTGGATGTGCAGGTCTTGACTTTGGGTGGTGGAGACCATCGCTCCTATGCATTTTGGAGACCTTTTTCCCTATTTTCTAGATTATTTCATTGAGTACAACCTCTTTTTTGCTATGCTTTAGCCCATCCGCTGGCCCTTTCACTCTGGTTTGCTACATCTTCTGTTTTTAGTCTTCACTGGATCGCAGGGGTTTCTGGATGCCACACTACTGCCTTCTATTGCTACGCTAGAGGGGTTCCCAGAACCGTGGGATACTCTGTGCTCAATGGAAAAAATGGGGGAATGACTGCAGGTTGGGGATAGTCGAACTATCTTGTGCCCTTCCATGTCGGGAGCGGAAAATGCCTTGCGCTCTGGCTCAACAAAGCCACACCAGCCTTATCTCTACACCTGCAGCAAAGGGTGCCCAAGGAAAATGGGAACACTAGAAAATCCCTGCAGCAATAAGGAAGAAATTCGGTCCAAGAAGCTGTTAAGTCCCCCATGCGTTCAAATTTTCCTTAAAACCCCTATTGGGAGCTCGCTATTAATTAGGGTAAACACAGCAGATAGTGTGATGTTCCTAAAACAATACATCACACATAAATTGGATACCTTGTGAATATGCAAAATTCAGTATTCAAGGGTAGAATATTACAGGATAATCAACCCATGTTGGAATACCATATCCTACTAGATTCCACTATAATCCTTAACCTGAGACTTAGGGGAGGAGTGGCGGCACCTAGTTACACCAAAAATGCAAATGGATGGGGGTGGGAAGTAGCACTGCAAAAGGCACGAGAATAAAACAAAAGCAAACAAATGGGGGAACATCATTCAAGAACATTCTTCAACAGATCCAATCAAATAGGCAGGAAACACGCCAAGCCCATACACAGTGGAGCAACTGAACTACACCCCAGAACTACATAGACATGCTAGGAATAGACGAGCATCATGCCTCTTTCGAATCCCAAGAAATTATATGTCGTTTTAACTGATTTTGGCCAAAACCAATAGAACTTTTCAACTGGATTTTAGCTAACTGGTCATTAGAATGTGAAATACATCTCTACTCAAAAGGATTCTTTATTGTAAATTTCCCAACAACTGAGGTGAGAGACTCAATCCTTTAGGAAGGACCATGGTTCTAGGGTTCAACTGGCCTTTTCACTACTCCCCAGTTTCCTGAATTTGATGCAAATACCATGGTTGTCTCGAGCATGCCAGTTTGGGTTCAGATGCACAATCTTCCCCTACACTTCTGGGGCGATGGGGTACTAGCAGGCATTGGAAACAACATTGGGCAGTTCATCAAGAATGATACTCAATGAGTGGAATAAAGGGTCTACACCTTTGCACGAATATGTGTAGAAGTAGACCTCAACAAAGGCCTACCGGACAACATTCACTTAATACACAACAAGTGGATTTGGAATCAGATTTTAGACTACAATAACACAACATTCAGGTGTAGGAATTGTAGGCAAATAGGGCACCTACACAATTTGTGTCTAGAAGCTAAAAAAGACACTTAAAGAAATAAGAGTCTTGGGAAACAACCCAAAGGTTGGCAATACCCCCCACCAGAACCTGAAGAGCAGGAGGGTGAAGCTAAGGAATATCCAGCTCCAAAATGGAATAATCAGACATCAATGGAACTAGAAACACAATGGAGAACCCCACAAGACCCAAATGAATCTCAGAATCACATGTTGGAATCAGAAATGATACCTCAAGAATGATACATAGGCGGGAACAAGCGTAATCACTCATCCGATACCTCTGAATCAAACAAGGATCTCGCTATATTGGATGTAGGGAATCAGCTTGCACTTGCATCTCCAACACCATCCCAAGGGGAATGGCGAAGGGTCGAGAAAGAGAAGGAGAGAAAAGCTTAGTTTTTTTCCCATCATGTAAATTACTTTTCTTTTTTTATCATCGGTCTCTGACTAGATGCTGCTATATTACTTGCCAATGCAACATGTAATTTTATTTCCATTAATAAAATTACGCCTTTTTCCTTGGAAAAAAAAAAAAAAAAACATAACTGGATGTTTCAGATTTCCCTCTCTCCTAGTATGTCTTTTTCTATATGTACATGTTGAGAAATTTATGGACCTAGGATTGAATGTTTCAAGCACCAATAAGAATAAACACAAAATTTTGAATTGGATTGATGTTGTTAAAGCTCGACCAAATAATCAAGGTTTCTCCTATTTCATTCCTTCCTTCATGCCAATTGTTTAAAAAATTGTTAACAATGTCGCCCCTCCTAGAATTTTTCCAAAAGCTCAGTCTTTGTTGCAAATGAGTAGATATTTAAAGGTTTGAGATTGTTTTCCATTTGAGGATTACACAATGATTAGATTACATGGTACAAATATTCCTCCATATAGACTACCAGTGTTTATACCTATGAGAATATTTGTATTGGAATTCATTAGGTGGATCCTAAATGTTGATCAGGTGCATTTTGTCCCAGCCAAGAAAGGATATTTGTTCAAATTACCCAAGATTGTTAGGCCTTCCATTATCAATAATAGGCAAGCATATGATGAGGTAGAAAAGCTATTATAGAGTATGAATTTCCAGCTGGGAGAGAAGTGGTCTTATGATCCTCATCATATCATTTCTAAGACGAGAATAGAAAATACGTATGCTTATTATGTCCATGAACCAAAATATGAATGGGAGAAATTAGAAAATGGAGGCGCAATCCAAATTTCAAGCAGTATGGAAGTTGAAACTCCCCTTCCTTCTGAAAAAGGGTTGAAAATAGGACTAGCCATTGTGGAATTAGAAGAAGAAAGTTATCAAGGAAGAAAGAGGAAAAAGGTGCAGAAAGGAGGAACAAAAACTGAATATTTCATGGAAAATCCTTCCATTGTAATTGGGTTTCAATTGCAAATAGGAGGAGCTAAATGTGCATCCTCATCCCCCATTCCTAAAGGAGAAGAACATGTATCTTTAAAATCTTTGAAAGATTCATCTGACCAAATTGAGGAAAGGAACTTGAAAATTAAGAATAATGTTGCTACCTAGTTGGAGGCACAGTGTTTCTAGTTATCCAACCAAAGCCCTTTCAGATATGGATTTGGAGGGGAGTCCTTGACAAGATAAATCTGCACATGGAAACTGGAGAGTTGATATATAATGATCTCGGTAAAACTTCATTAGAAACAAGTAAGACAAAGGCCTTGATGGGAAAAGTAACTAATTAGTTGAAATTAGATAAGGCTAAGTCACATGCTCTACATGCTCTAAATGAAGAATTTAGGGATTTAATTATCAAGCTTGGGGTGAATCTAGAGGACAAACCAGTTGTCCAAAAACTTTTACAAGGATCAGAATTTGAGATCCAATTGTTAAGAAAAAAAGGTGAAATTTCCTGTTATTGAGCATGTCTTGGCTCTAGAAGTAGCTCAAATTGAAAAGGAAAAATAACTTATAACTCCTGAAATTCTAGAAATAAATAAGGAGGTGGAAACTTTGACGGAACTCAATGCGTGACTACAACAAAAGATAGATGCACATGTTTGCACAATTCTAGTGCAACCAGACTCTGAGGACCCTACTGATAATATCATTAGGGTGATGGATGAATTAAATATTCCAGAGGATGAGTTAAGGAAAATATAGAAGATTTTAGATGATACTAAATAGAAATTGAAGAATAAGAAGAGACAATTGAACATGGATAAAGAAAATGCATCACAACACCACAAAAATTATTTAACAACCTGTGATGAAATTAAGGAATTAAAAGAAAAACTAAAAGGTAACATGTCTCTTATTCAAGAAAGAGAAATTATTGGAATGATATCATCCAAGAGATAAAGGTAATCTAGGATCATATGTTAGTCATGGCTAAAGAGAAAACAATGGAAAGGGATCTAGAAACAATTATTTGTTCCAATAAAAACAAGTTACAACAAAGTGCACAATTGGAAAAAAGGATGATTGGTTTTCTGAATGCTAAGTCTTCTCTGGAGTTGAGAGAAATGGATATTCAAGACATAACATCCATTTCTTTACAAATAAATAAGATGGTACAAAAGAATATTTATATGAACAATGCATAAACCAGGCTGGGAGAGATCAAGGAATCAATGTTTCCCTTTAATTAAAACTTTGACAAGATATTCTGAGCAGGATTACCTTCATGTTGGGACCAACAAGGAAATATTCTTCCATGGAAGACCTACAAAACTTTATTAGTGGAAGCAAAAAGTAAAATTAATGCTTCCCATTAAAAAATAACAATTTTAAAAGGGTCAACAGTTGTGAATCACTTGCAGAGAGATTTTCAATTATTATGGTTAGTTAAGCCTTCTCTTCACTAAAAATTCAACCTACAACATAATAACAAATTTCAAGATGGCCTATGACATATTGTTCAAGTGTCCAAATCCTGACTTGGCAACGTGGAAGAAATACCTAGATTTAATATCACCAACAAAAGAAGTGGAACGTAGGGCTTCCCTAAGTGATCCTGCACAATGATCCCAAGTGATCCAATGAAGACAAAGCATACAAATTATTTTGGAACAAGATATTATATTTTGTAATTTCAAGTCAAAGCACTTTTATTTCTAAGTTTAATTTTTTAGTACTCATAAGGACTGATTAGAACTAAACATAGTTTTGAAATTAGTTTGAAATCAATTCTTCACAGTTAATAGTTTTTATAATTGTCCTCAATGTAACGTTTCTTTAAAAATGCATAGAGTAAACATTTTTTGGGTTATAAATTTTGGCTTCAGAGAGCAATACTGGTGTAATGTATAAGCATTTTCTTGGAGATTTAATAAAATTTTTGGATGATTCCAACTACCCTTTGAAAATGATATGTGTTTATTTTCGACTATAAGCCATTATTTGTTTTTCTTCTTCTGAAATTGTGGAAGAAGTTGTTGTTTATTTCCATTAATACATATTTACTTTGCTTGAAGAACCTCACAATACTTGTAGATTTCTGATTAAAATAACATTAAACTGTGCTCCATAGTTTCATATTGTCACCTTCTTAGTCTTTCATGTTTATGCGAAGGTTTATTACAGGAGATTATGTTACTACACCCTTCTATTTTAAATCTTCCACTTTTTCATTTTGCTATCTTATTACTCCAAAAGCTCTCCAACAACATATAAAAATGAAAAATCTAGAAAATTCTAATAACAAATCACATTCGCATAGATAATACCCAAATGGAAGTTACACAACCCTCAATTATTACCCTCCCTTCTTCAATCCTCTAGCATGGATTATTCCTTGTTCAATGCGAAAGCTTGCTCTAATGAAGATATGTAGATGATGTGACTATGAAATATCCATCTCATAAACATGGACACTTTCGTGGAATTAATTAGAAATGTGTGTTCTTTGTCAAGTTAAGTTTGAAGGCTTCTTTTCTCACACTCCATTGTAAAATGATTAAGTAGAAATGGTAGTACAATGCACAGAAAAATCCATAAATCATCACCATTAGATTCGAAATAATCACAATATCAATTATTGAGAGAGAAACCATCAATTGACTCTCAAAATATTGCAAAAATTGGTACAATCAATAGAGAACCCTTTCAGTCTTTCACCAAGTAATACCAAAAAAGTGAATACTCATCCAAGAAAAGTATATAAACATAGATAAAGTTCCAAATTACACAATGGAACAAGTAAGAGCACCAATTGTTGATCAACATCCTAAAAGATCCAAATCCACTTCCAAAAAATAACACAACGCTAATGCTTGTCGCAGATAACCATTCTGAGAAAATTTGGGGAAACAAAGCTTGTAATAACATTTCATACAAGAGGCTAGTTTTATAACCATGTCCTTAAAGAAAATTACGGTGGGCTTGAAGTTTGATAGGTAACAAATTTCTTCTAGTTTCTTCTAACATGTCTAACCCATTGCATACTTTTGGGTCCAGTTTGATACTTTTGGGTCCAATTTCTTGCAGTTAGGCTTGTCGTTCTTGTACATGTGAGAAATCTCAAGCATAAGTAGATCAACAAGGTTTGAATTAGTCAACATGCAGCAGATTGATACTAAAACTTGCAATCAACAAAATATTTGTGTTACAGAAACAATATTGAAAGGAAGGAACCAAAGGAAATATATTCATGAAAAGGGGGACCAACTCTTCTTTCTTTTCATGATTAAATAGACCAACTTCAGAGCAACCACAGTAGAAGGCATCTAACATAAGTGTTGAGGTAAGGGGTATATATAGTTATATAGGTATGTAATTATATTGTTTTTATGGAGGAAATACTAAATTAATGTTTGAATGAAACACAACTACAAAAAGATGAATGGTTAGTGAAAGAAAATTACAGCCAAAGACAAGTAGCAAAAAAAGGTTGAGTTATCTCGAACATTCAGCATTTGAACTATTCACTAGACCTAAAGCCAAAACGTACAAAACTAACATTAGATTCATACAAACAAATCAAGAAAAATACAACCAATAATTATTTATAGATGATCCAACATATGGAAATACATAAGGAGAGTGAAAGTAGAATGTTTTGAAAATTAACCTTGTTTAAAACTTTCACAAAATCTGAAAAAACGTTGTAATCACTTCCTTCGAATTTGTATGTATCATTCCTAGCATTGTATGATAAGTTTTCAATTGCTATAACAGATTCAATTTGTACAAAAGCATGATCTTCCAACTCATACTTATACATGCATTACCCCTTTATTCTACTATAAGAACATAATTAAAGCTCAATGCCTTCTAATCTATCCAAAATGTCAGTGTCATTATGGTAATAAAAGACCCTATTACCACCCTTCTTCCTTATTCTTTGAACCCTTCCAATGTACCAAGTTCCACAAGAAACACCTTGTTTTGTACTTCGAGGAACATCTTTTCTTGTAGTACATTTAATGGGGGGAATTGAGTTTCTTTCGAACAACACCCCACAATTTGATCCAATTCCAAATCCAATTGAAACACCCTTTTGTGGAGCCTTCCCATCTCACCTAAAGTATACCCCATTTCTCACTTTCGTCAACCTATCTTTGGATAATGTCGGATTTCCATTCAACTAACTAACCAAACATGCTTTGAACATATCCTTACCATAAAGATCCACCACTTGTTTTATAGTTTTTCTTACATTTTCATCAATGGAATCTAAAATTTCATCGAATTCATGTCTCCACTCACTTTCCATTATTTACAATTCAATTTCATTGTGTGCCAATGAAGAGGAGGATTGGAATATAGAGTTGGAACAACTCGTTGGAAAATCATCAACTACTGCATCCACAATTTATAATGTTGGATAATTTTGATCCTTTTTCCATGGTTTAACCCACCAATAACATTGAGTGTATCTTTTAGTTGCATTCCAAGAGCTGATAAAATGTCTCTTGTGCATCCTTCAATCCAATCTTAAGGGATTCTACAATTTTAGCATCTGTGGATATTGAATCATATTGAGACAATATGTCAATGTTTTGTATTGTTTCTTGGTGTAATCTATTCCAAATGTTTTCTCTTATCTTATTTATTAAAATGAAGCCCTTGGGGATTTGATTCTTCTTCAGCAACTCTATTAAAGGTTCCAACAACATGAAGCAAGTTAGTGAAATCATAGGCCCTCTCCACTCCAACCATCCCACCAACTTTGCTAAAGAAGTTCTCACATACATCTGACCTAGTCACATGTAAAACATGTGGAAAGTTAGAATATTGATCTCAAAATAATCTCATCAACAAAACCACAAAATGGAAAGAAATTTTCACATCTTGATATGCCTCTATGTTGATGAAATTTATGTTGACATTAGTATGAGATTGTTTCTATACCCAACATAAACATAAATGATGAACTCATGAAGCATTTCACACTCTTTACCAAAACCTCAAACTATGAGACATAAATGTCAATGTAGTCAACAGAAATCATTAGATAATTTGTTGTAGCTAGTTTCCTCTTGAACTTTCCACTTTGTGTATTTCTCAACTCTTTCAAACACCTCTAAACATGACTTGAAGCAATGGGTTGTTCAGAACCCCAATTTTTTCGATCCATCCTTTCTATATCTTCACCCTTAAGCTTGTGATCATCCAATTTAAAAGCGCGATAAGCCATTCTGACATGAACAAAACTTATGTACTAATTTCCTAAAACCAATTCTCGTCGACTGCTAAACAAAGGACTCACTAGCTTTTTTTCATTGTGGATTTAATCTTGGTCATGTAATCCTGTTACATTGCAACTATTATACAACCCAGTTAGCCTCCACCCTTCCCAAGAAAGTTGATATCGAAGACTTGATGTTGAAGAATAATCCTTCAACATAAGTTGTCTTCTTTTGCTATCCCCATCCGAGGAATGACCAACAATAAGTCCCATATTCTTTTCCACATAGATTCTACCTTTTCCCATTGTTGATAAACAAAATTTGCATTGAACCTATTGCATGTTGGATGAACAACCACAACCAAACAAGGAATTTTTTCATGTAAAGGCTTTGCAATAATAACACATGCATAATGTCCAATAACATTTTCCTTAAAAGAATCCATTATAATATCCTAGCCTATAGCTCCCTCACCAACTCTCACCAAGAAATGTGAATTCCATTGATGTCCTTCTTTCGTACCACAAAACCCCACCAGTGTATCACTTTTTGCTACCCACCTAAGATATTTTTTCACAACTGTTTCATCTTCAGCAAGGCATAACAGAATTGGGCCATCTATACCATGTTTAGCTTTATAATAAGCATAAATTTTCTTACTGCCTCAAAAATGTGCTCGTTCTCCCCTGGGATATATGCCAATGACTTTCTAACTTTCCTTAAAGTCATAAATATTGAAGGACCATCTAGATTCAAGATAATAAGGCTATATAATCTAGGACCTCCCCATAACTTGATCATCTCATAAAAGGATTTTGTGGATGTACTATACCTTCTCCCTACTTTTGTATGCATTAAGTTATGAAATATATCCTTGACAAATTCCCAAACTGCATCTTTACCTTGTAATTTTCCTTAATTATGTGCCTCACACACATCCTTGCAAAACCTAAAGACATCCTTCCTTTTTGTCAATTGAAACAAATTTTCCTTTAGGGATCTCATTCTAATAGAGAGTGTAGCAACCTTTGCCCTCTCCCACTAAAGAGCTCGCATTGCTGATCTATGATTAGCATTTTTAACTCTTGCAGCATTCTTCATTTAATTTTGAGTAAAATATTCTAGCCTTCTACCTTTTCCTATATCGTGTTCACTTCTTTTATTGGTGCACCTTGATTTACAATATAATCGCATCCTGAAGTCATCACATTCTGGAATAAACTAACAAAATATGCATTTTCATGAATCAAATGGTAAACCTGTTTCAGAAGCCCTCTAACAATGAATAAGTCTATATGTACCATCAATACGACATCAATACCCTCATAGCATAGCATGATCTTGGTATGCTTCTCTATGGCCCATAATTTCACACTCCTTTGATCATCCATTTGGACCTTTGTTTCCAATGTCTCCCCATTTATATCAATATTAGGATACCAATACCCCCAAGATTTTAATAACGAGGGAGATAATTGAGCTATAATAATATGACAACACAATAAAAAACAAATAAATTTGAAGTAGGATAAATAAAATAATATACAAATTCATATTCAAGTTTAGTCTATATTGTTAGTTAACACACTTGAAGTAGAAGGATTTGCACTTGTAGAACCCCTATGTAATATTGATGGTGTTGATGGGACCAAGAACCTAGTCAAACTTTGTTGGGACTTATCATTGGCAGGCTTATTGGGTCTCCCGATCACGCCACTTCTCAACCCAATTTCCTCATGTGAAGCCTCATTTGTAGTAGTAATAGTCTCCTTTGATTTCACGTGTTCATATAGAGAACTGACAATATTACCACTTGTCGACACTTAAAAAACCATTTATTTCATTGTGTACGTTCCACTCTCACTTTTTTCACGTCCTTATAGTTTGCAAGTGTTGATCAATATGAAATCAATCTCCAACCATCGTTATCTATTTTACTTTGTTACATGAAATAATTTCACTACCACTTGGCATTGAAAGGCATTATTTGTGGGCCCTTGTTTTCATATGATTGTTTTTGAAATTGTGCATTGTTTGCACTGCCAAGGGTACATACCTTGTTCCATAATCAATGCCAAAAATTTCACAATAGATCTTTACTTTATATTCTCCCTTTCCTAAATATACTTTGAGAGTAAGTTTCTCATTAACAAATTCTTCCATTAAACTTTTCACATTTTTTTCCAAAGATGTGAGTAAGCTAGGATCCAAAACTATGGATTGTTCCACTGACAAGGACATATTTTCAACTCTTGGTTGTTTATGCGTCCCTCCACGTTATCTTCAATGTTTTCAAATATTGGTGTTCTTTCCACTACATTTGAACCCTCTATTTCCACTTCAAATGTGCCTAGTTTCCTCTCGATTCCTAAAAGTGTTGTATAAACTTTCCATTTTTTCTCTTGCTTTGGATTTAAATTTAATACATCTCAGATAAAATTAAAAAGGTATTCAACAATTTCATCATCCACAATTCCAGCACTGATTTCGTCAAATGTACAACCTTCTCGACACTTGACCATGTCAATGACAAATTTCTCTTCACCGGTAACAATTTTATAAAACAACGCCATCTGTTTTTGCACATAAATAAATGAAGAAGTAAGTAAATTTCCACAATCATATTGGTTTATTATAAAACAAAGAGCAAGAAGCAAGGTATGCACTTTCGATTCAAAGCTTCAAAAAATATGAATAAATCTTACTATTGGAATGAAACACATTGATTCAAAATGTACTATCGGTGGATTCCTCAAATGGAACTAAAACCTGAAATAAAATAGAGTGCTAAAACAAATTTGAGAGTTGATTTATTGATTCGAACATTGACAAACCTATATGCGAAGATTAGGCCCTAGATCTGCCTCAATTTTGGCCTTATTTACATCATTTTTTGTGTCCTAAAGAGGTCAAAACCAATCCCTCGTAGCTTTTATAGTTCACTAGTATGAAATGCATTTAATTCGTTTTATTGTTCGTTGGTATCTAGGGCTTGTGAGAGATAAAGCCATTTTTTAGGTTTTTGGAGCTACTGATAGATAAGGATGATGCTTGATCTCTCATATAAATAAGAGAAGAAGTCCTCATTTATAAATCATTACTACTTGTGTAGAAACATTACTACTTGTCTAAAACAAATTTGCTCTCAGATTGGAGAAACATTATATATTATGTTCTCATGGTTGTTGTTTAATACAAGTATTTATGTCGAATATTTGTTGAATTTGTCCAGAAAGTTTAAAAACATGAAGCAAAAGGTAATGATGGTACAGAAATACACTAAAGAATTGTATAGGTTGTTCATAAGATCTAAATAAAGTGATGTTGGTGATTATATCGTTGCTAGATATATCAATGGCATTTGATCATTGTTAAGATGAACTCCCTCAGATATCATTTGATCAACAAAAAGAATAGAAACAATTAATTTTATTAGGTTTTGATGGTTTGGTGTCATTCATATTTATTGCAAATAGTTTTTTTCTTAACTTTTTCTAAAAAATTAGTTTTCATATGACGTCCCTAAGGGGCTACTAGAAAATTTAGTTTTCATGTGATGGTTGTAAGGGGTTGCTCCCACTTGTTCTTAGGCTTGAAAGTGCCTTAAAATGGATGAACATGGGCTGAAAAATGATTTTACTAACTCAATATTTCTAAGGTTATTCACAAAGGTAGCCATTGCAACCTAGTTTGGTGGGAAGCTCTACCAAAAATTGTTTTGAAGGTTTTTTAGAAGGTAATAAAATCCTTTATAAAGAAGCTCCTATGGAAAAAAATATATATTTATATTCTAGAGCTTATGATAAATGGACAAGGCATTCAAACCTTGAGAATTTTGTCAACTAAATATAGTCAAGTCCATTATTAAGATTTAGGTTAGGGAGGCTAGTGAGAGATATAAATAAATACCCCTAACTTGAAAAAAAAAGGTTCTTTTTTTATTTCATATAAAGAAGAAATTGACTATGTTGACATTATCTCTTAAGGCCCTTGGATTTATATAACACTTTAGTAGTTATGTCTATTTGCGCTACAGACACTTTAATTGAGCATGATGTGTAACACCAGTGTCCATCTAGGTGGAGTTTCTAAGCATACAAATGTTGTTCTAGATGTTTGAGGGCCATTTTTCTAATAGTACATGTAATTTTATATCCATGAGCCATCTTTCATTTTTAACCCCAGGCCCCAAAAGAAGAGATTATCTCAAGTTTATTCTATCAAAATGCTTGAAAGAAATTATTTGTATCTAGATTAATATGAAAGTGTGAAAAGTAACTTGTGAGATATATTAACCTTTGAAAAAAATACTTTGATTCCAAAGTCATACCAATGGTTAAATTTGATTCACATCCTACTTAAGAAAACCCTTGTCCTCAACCTCAATCCTTGCATGATCTACACCTCCATTTTTGAATTCTTAGATGGATTTAGATGTTGAGGAATTTTTTAAGGTTTTGAAAGTCCATATGCTTATAGATTGGGTACACACTACTTTTGGTATGTCTAATGGATGAATGAATGTAAT
This sequence comes from Pinus taeda, assembly GCA_000404065.3. Lineage (NCBI taxonomy): Eukaryota > Viridiplantae > Streptophyta > Pinopsida > Pinales > Pinaceae > Pinus > Pinus taeda. Next base: position 209,845 of record APFE031461812.1, read on the forward strand.
ACTTGATAAAATAATAGAGAATATCAATAAGATTACGAAGATGAAGGCTAAGTACCTATCTGTGGACTATTTGGCATATTTGTGATGCCAAATACCCTTGCTGCCATAGAAAGAAATTAGATTTTCTTAACACCCTCCTTGTTCATACACATGTTTGCAGTGGTTCGCAGACCCTCCCTATTCGCAAATTCTCCCTCGTACACTTGTTCGCAGTGGTTCACAGAACCTCCCTTGCTCACCGACCCTCCCTGCATGCAGACCCTCCCTGTTTGCAAACCCTCCTTGTTCGCTTGTTCCCAGAACCTCCCTATTCACACTTTTTTTGGCCTTATCCCCCCCTTTTTTTGATATTTCTAGTCAAAATTTTGAATAAATAATACCCAATAATACATATATTCATATCTAACATAAAAAAAACCCGCTCTCCCCCTATTATATAGTCAATATATTGTTTTAGGATTTTTTAATTTTTTATACCACAATATGAATGCACATGATATCATATTGGTTTGTCAGTGAAGCCCCCGTGTTGACAACATAATTGTTGAGCTTGAAAACAAAGAGAGTGAATTGTTTGAAAGAAATGTACCTCCATATGAAGAAATAGACAGTGAAAAACGTTATCAAGGATACGATATCGAGTTAGATTTTCAATATTTGCAAAAGGTTAGAAATGCAAAATCAATTGTTGAGAGACCTTAAGAACTTGTAAAACATCCATAAGTACTGGAAGAAAAAAAATTCTATGAAATCATGAGAATACTTAACCCAAAGCAGGAAAATATAGTGAAAACAATAGTGAATGAGAGAAAAATATCCAGATGACCCATTGTATGTACTTGTCACAAGTGGTGCAGGCATTGGAAAAAAGTTTATTGTTATAGAAATATTCCACCCTATAATTCGCTTATACAACAAAATGTTCGGATATGACCCACCTCAATTAACAGGAATCATAACAGCATATACAGGAAAGGTAGTGTTTAATGCAAGTGGTATAACATTGCATCCTACATTCCATTTACCATTTAGCAAATCAAAATATATTTTTCTTGAAGGTGAAAAATTAGACACATTGACAAAACATTGCGAGAAACTTCATGTTATGCTAATTGATGAGGTGTCTTTGATAGGTTCAACATTCTTATACCAAGTTGACAAATGTTTACAGGAAATTATGCATACTCAATTGGCTTATTTTGGAAATATTGACGTAATATTTTCAGGTGACTTGTTCCAAGCGCCACCGATCAAATATTCTCTAATTTTTTAGCAACCAATTTTAGCAGGCGAAAAACCAAAATACGATTTCTAGAAAGACAAAGTCAAATGCTATGAATTGAATATGACAATGTGTAAAAAAAAAAATCATTGAAATCCTTAACAAAATGCAATTGAATCAACACTTTGATGAAGACATAAAATATAAAAATAGTAAGTGCTATAGACCTGCTCCACTAGATCCATTGTTTCCATACCTTTTTTACAGAAAGAGGGATGTAGAGGAGCATAAAGAAAAAATGTTGTCACATGTAAATGAAGAGCTAATAGTTCTTAACGCAATTGATGGATCTCACAGTAAGGAAATAGGCTTTGTAGCATATGAGAAAAAAATGAGATTATCGTCAAGAATCCTAATCAAATGCAATGTTTGTGTTGAGATATATGTAGGGAACTATAATACAGAAGATGGCCTTGTTAATGGCGCAGATGGAATATGCAAAAAATATATGAAAAATAGCAAGAATGTTGATGTCTTATAAATATTTTATAAATCCATATATCAATAAACTTCAAAGAAACAAGTATCGGCAATTGTATAATGGAAACATTTAATTTGATTGGACTCCAACATAGCAAGAGCTTTACAACTATGGTGCGCAAACATTTTTTGATACAACTAGCTTGTGCTAGAACAAATCATTGATCACAAGGTTTAACGTTGAATGGACTTGCATTTGATCCAAGTGGCATATCAACACATGGACTGTTGGCATTATGGTTCTGGTATGATTTCAGATGTTGTACTTGATGGCAACACCCATGGCATGGCTCTCATTTTGTGATAAAAATAAAGAAGTACGTAGGAGAACAGTTCAGGAGGTGCGTACCCGCAGGTATGCCATGCAGGGACCGCGTCCAAATACGCGTATTACCCATCCATGAGGTGCGTACCCCAGTGCACACATTCCAAGGCAGTTAAGCGCCCACACGTGGGGTTTCTCATGGTATTTAGCCAACAATATTGGGTTATCATGGTTTTGGTCCGTGGTATTGTTTATTTTATTATTTTTATTGAGCCCCATGATCCTTGATTTGAGGAAGAGTTAGCCTATATAAAGTAAAGGAGATCATTTGGCTTGAGTATCTTTGTGTGATTGAATATCTTAAGATCTGATTTATTGGGTTCTCGGTTCTTAAAAGATTGATCTGTAAAGGAGAGGTTAGAAGCGAACCTGCGAAGGGTGATCTCTTGAGCACAAGTTCAGATCTGAGCATCTGAGGTTATTTCAGCCCTAGTCCAAGGTACGCAAAGGCGCCGAAGGTTCAGTGCATGGGTACGCAGAGGCGCCGAAGGTTCTGTGCGTGGGTACGCAGAGGCTCCGAAGGTTCAGTGCGTGGGTACACAGAGGCGCCGGAGGTTCAGTGCGTAGATACGCAGGGCGACAGTGGTTCAGGTGCGTGCCTTCTGCAGCAGCACGCAGCGCGATTATTCTTTTGGGTGCGTACCTACTGTGAAAGTACGCGGCGCGATAGTGCTATTGGGTGCGTACTGTACGCAGATCAGTGAAAGGAGCAGTGCGTGACTACGTAGTCCAGCAGAAGGAGCTCTGCGGGTATACGCAGAGAGGCAGAAGGAGAAGTGCGTAGCAACGCAGGCCAGTAAAAGGAAAAACCGCGTATCTGTGTTAAGATCTTCTGTTGGTTGAATTTTTCTGTTCTGGGTTCTGTTCTGTTAGTGTTGATCTGGTTATTGCAGCTGACTGTATAAATCACATGTACTTGATGATCATTTGATGTATATGGATCCAGTTTGAAAATTTATGAAAAGTGGTCCTTGAAAAGAAGTAGGGGGTTGTAGCTCCCTTCCAGGAGAGACTGGAAAACAAGAAAGAGTTGTAGCTCTCTGCAGGTTGCAGCCTGCGTGCTGGTAAAGGACTGCACCAGTACAAGACCATTGTAAAAGGAGTTTCTAATTTGAAAGAAGATAGAGACATATTGCAGCAGGTGGTTTTCACCCACATTGGGTTTCCACCTTATATCTGGTGTTCTTTGATGTGATTGTCTGATTTTCTTGTTCATGCTCATTATTTATGGTATTGGTATCCAAAAATAATTCCAAGTATAAATAAGAAAGTTTTGGTAAAAGAATTAGATAATACTGATTCACCCCCCCTCTCAGTATTATTGTCAACAATTGGTATCAGAGCAGGTCCTTCAGAGAAGCTTGATCGCTTGAAGGTAGATCGTTCATCATGAGCAACTACGAGAGAGAAGCATCAATCAGGCCACCGGTGTTTGATGGGACAAACTTCAATTATTGGAAGGTAAAGATTACTGCCTATCTTCAATCTCTTGGTACAGAAGTCTGGAACATTGTAGAGACAGGCTATGCTTTTCCTTCAACTACTCCTACAAATGCAGACGAGAAGAAGAAGTATGAAACAAATGCAAAAGCAGTCAGTACCCCATTAGGATGTATATCCCAATCGGAATTCATGAAGGTAATGCACTATAAATCCGCAAAAGAGATATGGGACAAAATTGTCACGAGCTATGAAGGAGATGAACAGGTAAAGCGTGCCAAAATTCAAACTCTCAGGATTCAGTATGAGACTCTTAAGATGTATAATGATGAAAGTGTGGCTAACTATTTTCTTCGGGTAGATGAAGTTGTTAATTGTATGAAAAATTTGGGTGAAGAAATAAAAAGAGGCTATTGTGGTTGAAAAGGTTCTAAGATCATTGTCCCCCAAGTTTGAATCTAAAGTATTTGCAATAGAAGAAAAAGAAAATCTACGAATTCTTACTATGTCTCAACTACATGGAATTCTAACTGCTTATGAAATGA
>APFE031461830.1:0-27348 GCA_000404065.3 Pinus taeda
TTTGATACCCAACTGTGTGCGAAGGGTGTGAAAAATGTTTGTGACCTCAGGCACATCTTGGTCTCGTCCCTGCCGCAATGTGGTCCATTTGATGTATTTGTCCTCATAGCTTTTGACAGGTAGTACTGCTCCTTGATGGCATCCCGGAAGTCATTCCAAGTGGGTGCGGCTGAAAATAATGAGCCTGTACTTTCATCCTTCTGCTCGCAGTAGGTTTCCCACCAGTCCTTGATGTGGGGGGCTGCTTTGAGAAGAGCGAAAACAATCTTTCCCGACTTGAAAATTCATGAACAGATAAATATCCATCTAGCAGATTTAACCATTTATCTACGGCATCTGCGTCTATTTTACCCTCGAAGATGGGGATTTCAAAATTAACTTGTACCTTAAAGGGCGTGGCGTTTCCAGAGTCGCTTCTGGAAGCCGATGCGTCACCTCTAGGTAGCCGCTGAAGGATCTGCGCAAAACTGTCCATCATCGCGTTCCGTTGTCGCTCGAGCGCTTCTTCGAGCAAATTTTGATAGGATCTCCTGCCCCCTCGTCTTTCTTCTCATCCGCCATGGGAGGCCGTCGGGATTTTCGAGGCTGGTCTTGCAAAGGTTCGACCAGTTCAAGCCCTAACTCCTTATATCCTGACCTCGTCGGGGACATGCAAAGAAAACCGAGAAAAAGCAGACCGCTCTGATACCACTGATCCGGATTTAAACAGGAACGCAATAGATTACAGAGATGCGATAACCATAAATAAAGAGATGCAGTGGAAAGAACACTTTATTTCATTAATGGAAAATACCGAAATATGTTTACAACCAAAATTGGGAATAAATCAGCTAGGACGATGGTAGCTTATCTCTGAGAAGAGATGTGCGACTACATGTCTCTGAACTGTTCCGAACTTGTGTTACAATGAGGCTCGTAGGCCTATTTATTATGGAGAAACAATGGAAAACCCTTCACATTCCAAAACCGACCCTTAGAAGATGAAACGCCAAATTGTGTGCCCCGTTTTGGGTAAATTGGTACATCAATTTCCCGGGGTCGTAACTTTGGCATACGATCTCCGTTTGACGCGTATGATAGCTCGTTAGAAAGATCTATCCGAGAACTACCATTGTTGGAATGGGCAACATCGGTCCATGGACCCATGTTGCCCCCAGATTTCCCAAAAAACATCGTTTAGGGCCTCAAAACAGCTCCGGAAGTTCAGGACCCGAAAAAACTGCTAAAAATAATAAATTGTGCTACAATTAAGGAAACTAAAAATGCTGAGAGAAACAATGATGGGGGTCCAGATGGACTTGGCAGGTGGCCACCAATATCCACCTGGATCATTGTGCTGGGGTATAGATGGACATGAAAGCTAGGATAATTTCATCAATATACTCACTTGTGGAGTAACCCAAAACACAAGATATTATAGCGACAATATTTCGGCCCCAAGGGGAAAATATAGTTGCTACATATGGAGGGGGATTGTTAGGGATGTGCTCTTCTTCTACGATGAAGGTTTGAAATAGTTGGGTCAATTTGGCAGAGCTGATTTTGGGGTATAAGTCTAATAGGTCTCTAATTGAGAGGGGAGTTAGGTTTGGCCCTGGTTGGAATTCCAACATTTCGTTGATGGATTTGGTGGTAATGGTGAAAATGACCTTGTAGTCATTATACATGATGGCTCTGTGACTGGGGACATAGCAAGCATAGCACATATGCATAATTTTATGAAAAATGTGGACTTGGGGAAACCAGTACTTGGGAAAATTTGACACCCAAACGCCAATTTCATCAGCATGGTTCAGGAACCTGTACCTACTTTGGAAATGAAATTTGAGAAGGAGCTCTATGATAGTGGTATCTTTTATTTGGAAATCCCTATCAGCTAAGGGAAGGTGGAGATCCAAATGGGGTGTGGAGATGGGTCTCACATCCATAGTAATAGGGGCTGCCATTATCAGCTCTTGTGGATTTGCATAATGGGGGAGGGTAATTTGCAGTATTTAGGGCAACTATGTTCCAACAAGGAGTGTAGTTTTTAATTAATTTTTATCTTAACTAAACACTCAGCAACTGGTTATTTTGAAATTGACAGGGTATTTGGTGAATTCTGGTTTAAATACCTAGAACTAGGGTGAATTGGCTCTGAGCAGGGTGGTTGGTCATTGCAAGTGGTCAAATGACTTTCTATCAGCTACAAGGCTCACTGGGTTGTTTGCGGCATCTTTTTAGTGAAATTGTATGTAGGTTGGCGGCTTCGACATTTGCAGGTGCCGTGCATGCGTACAAAGGCTTGTAGATGAAATGTTAGTGAAAATAAACAATTTGGGGATTTTTGGGTTTTATAAGTAAAAATTTAGTTTTGGCAGGTATGGAGTGAACAGTGGTTGATTTTTCACGTAGCGCGAGGGCGGTAAATGGTTTATATTGCACCACTTTTGGGTGCTTGGTGGTATTCAGGAGGGGCTGCCCCATTCCACTCATTAGATGACATGTAGCACTGGGGGCTAGGGGGGAAAACACTTTATTGAGTGCGTAAAGGGTGGACGTTGGGTTGACTAGATATGGATAAGGGCTGTCAGATGAGGAGGGGGGACGATCGCATGGTGATCGGTGGGGAAGGTGCACAGAGGCTACTGGGTGGCCCATCAGGCACTTAATTACTACGGTATGAGGTTAATTTAGAGTTTAATATTAGCGGGGTGCTTTAATGTGGGATTAAGGGCTAAGGCGGGGTTATTTATTTTTGCGAGATATGGGTAGTAGTATAGTTTATAATTAAACTAAGGGCTATGGCTAATTTATACACAGGAATTAAATATATATGGAAATTGGGTTTTTCGGGGATTTTGTATATATTAATAAAAGTTAGTAATTAATATGAAATATGGGTGGAAAAGGGAAAAAAACTAAGTACAATTCTTTTTTGTGAATTACATGTTTTTCACATATTTACATTAATACTTAGGGTAAAACATTTTTGTGGGTTTATGGTATGAAAGTGCTTTATATTTGGAAAAGTTCTTTTCCTAGGCAAAAATGTGTTTTACCCTTAGGAAAAGGAGTTTTATTAGGAAAATGAATGCACTGATGGGGGGGATGAATTTTATGAGGGAAATCTAGTATTTGATGTCCATAAGTCGTTGAGACGAGGGTCCGGTCCCTCGAAAAGTCAGCAAAATTCTCTGAGCATCTTTGACTAAAAGGTTTTAAATGCTTAGAAATTTATTATGGGAAATTAGTTAAGTAAAGGGGTGAAATGAATGGGGGAAGTTAATTAATTGACTTTGAAATCCATTTACATGCTTGATTGTCCATTCATATCTAGATCATATGATGAAAAATGATAAATATGCTTTTTGTCTAATCAATCACCATACTTCTGCAACCTTTATTCTACGTACACTTCTACTCGTTGTACCATTTTTTCTTCACTTTATTAGGGTGCATTTAAGCTAGAAAACCATTATCAATATTTTCTTTTCTTTACATAGCAAACTATATAAATCAAATCTTATTTCATCCATGGGCTCAGTTTAAATAGTTGAGCTCCTTTATTTACTCTACCTATCTAATTATCTTCCAAGATTACACTGTTTGGTCAAATTTTAACCTCCATTTATAAACATGAAATAGTCAATTTGAAACGTTTTGACTATTCATGGATTATGGCATAAGTAATAAGCCACACACAATCATTCATTAAGAATAAAAATTAAATAGTAGTGGTATTTTGACTTGCACACTTTCATGGTCTTTTTGTTTTCTTGGGGTTCATATTTTTCATTTTTTTGTGACCTACTTTCATTCTTTTTGTCCTTTGATTATTTTTTTGGGACATACCCTCTATACATTTTTTTAAATTTTTAATATGGAAAACATTTGCAGAAAAGAAAGGTATGTACAATACGACAAGGCTTAACCTTAGTCAATCAAAAGTATGACTCCTATTGGTATAGGAACCTAAGAGTGGCTCCACTTGGGGATGACATTTCCTAGTGAAATGCCAAGAACTTTGTAAATCAGTAGCCTTTGAATTGTTGTTGATGTCACCTTGCAAAATTATCCTTTATGCCTCTGCATTATTGATACTTATGATAGTGAATCTTTCGAAGCTTAGGGTGTTCTCTCTGGGATTCAACTTCAATGACCACCATCCAATCCAAACTAAAAATTTTTGAAAAAAAAATGGAATATGTACAATGGAAAGTAAAAATCAGTAGTTAGGTTCAAAATAGTGTTTGAGCATCTGACCGTTCATTGCTCCACCTTCTTCTTTTGTACCATCCATTTCTCTGAGGAAGAAAGTATTGTTACCTCTGAAGGCATAAATGGCACATGGGCCTTTCCATAGTAAATCAAATTTCCCATGTTTACCTTTATCTTCCCTCCTTGAATCCTATCTTAACACTTTGTCACCAAGGTAGAAATCCTTAATCTTGGTCCTTTTATCAAAATTCTTTTTGATCCTTTCCTGCACAACCTGAGATCTGATGTACACTTATTCCTTGGTTTGTTGTAAATGAATTGTTTGGTTGATTCTTCTTTGGATGTCATTTGGTTCAACCTACAATTCTTGGAGCAGGTTCATCACTGGTGTTCCCAAGGAAGATGGGAAAACAACTTCCATCCCATAAACTAGTTGGTAGGGAGAGGTACCAATTGATTTCTTTGTGGTCAGTCTATCTACCCATAAGGAATTGACTAGCTTTTTATTCCATGTTTTCTTATTGTCATCCAATAGCTTTTTTATGATGTACACTAGGATTTTGTTTGAGGATTCTGCCAGTCCATTTGCTTGAGGATGATAGGCTGTGGAATGGCCCAGGGTTATATGATACTTGTTACAGAAATCTATCATCCTTTTGGATTTAAAGGCTACTGCATTATTAGTAATGAGCTTAGTTGGACATCCAAATCTTGATAGAATGTTGGTTTCAAGGAAGGTTATGATAACAGTGTTAGTGGCTTGTCTTGAAAGTATGGCCTCTATACTTTTGGTGAAATAGTCTGTGGTAGTGAGGATCCATTTGTGTTGGGCAGTGGAAGGTGGGTGAATCTAACCAACGAAGTCTATCCCCCAATGTTGAAAAGGTGTTTCAACAGAAATTGGTTTTAAGGGTAAAGATAGAAGTTTTTTCTTTCCCTCAAAAATTTGACATTTGTGACAAGAGGTCACATGTTTTTTTACATCGGAAAAAAAGGTTGGCTAGTAAAAACCAGCTCTAAGAGTTTTATCTCTAATGGTTTTCTAGTAAAGGTGTCCTCCACAGTCACCTGCATGAAACTCTTGTAATACTTTGTCAGATTCATCTTTTAATAAATAGTTGAGAAGAATACCTTCACGATTCCTCCAAAACAAAGCATTATCTAATATGCAAAATTTTAAGGATTTCATCTTCAAAAATCTACTTTTGCTGTTAGATAAACCAGGAGGAGCTTGTAAATTTTGTAAAACATAAATGATATCAACATACCATGGTGGTTCAATAAAGGTCTGGCTGATTAGTGGAGTCAACATCTCCTCTTCGTTATCTATTTGTGCAATAAAGTTTATATCGAGGGCCTGATAGTTTGACTCAGCTATAAGCTTGGATAAACCTTGGCCCTTGATTAAATTAGTTGGTTTGATTTCTATATCATATTCTAAAATAGCAGCAATCCATTTTTGCTCTTTCCATCTAGACCACCTTCAGTTAGGATGTCTTTGACAACTGAATTGGGAACATAGGCTATTATATGAGAATATAAAATATATACTCTGAATTCTTTGATAGCTTTGACCAAAGCAAAAGCTTGTTTTTCCATTATGTTATATTTTAAAGAGGCATCTCTTAGGGCCTTGCTAAAGAAAGCAATAGGTTGTTCATAGCCCTGGTCATTTTTCTGCAGTAAAAATGCATCAATTGTGTGCTCAGAAGCAAAGGAAAATAAGATGAAACCTCTATCAAATTTTGGACTGACCAAAATTGGTGCCAGTTCAATGTCTTCAAAGTATTTCTTGGCCTCAATAGTCCATTTTATGGTCGAATATTTTTTCAACATATTGTTCAGTGATCTAATTAATTCTGCTAAATTAGAAATAAATCTCCTAAGAAAGTTAGCTTTCCCTAAGAAAGCTTGTAATTCTTTGATGTTCCTTGGATGTTGTATTTGTAAGATGGCTTCTATTCTTGCTGGGTCTATTCAGATACCATTTTTTGAAATTGTATGACCTAGTAACATTCCTTATTCTAATCCAAACAATGACTTCTTAGGGTTCAAATAAATTCCAAATTTTCTACATTTAATAAAAACCTGCCTTAGATGATCCAAATGCTGGTTGTTAGATTTTGAAAACACAGTAATTTGATCTAGGTATATTGATAGGAAATCATGAATTTCTTTGGCAAAGGCTATATCCATAGCACTCTGAAAAGTGGCTCCTGAATTCATTAGTCCAAAGGGTATTTTCACATACATGAATGTGCCCCAAGGGGTAGTTAAGGCAGTCTTGGCTTGGTCATCAAGATGAACTAAAATATGATTGTAACCAAAAAACCCATCCAATAATGAGACCTTGGTTGGTCCAACTACTCTTTCAAAAATATGGTGCATTTTTGGAGAGGGAAATTATCTTTAAGGGATACTTTGTTGAGGTTTCTAAGGTCCACATAGAGTCTCATCTTGCCAGTTTTCTTCCTAGTTGGCACCAGGTTTGAAATCCATTCATAAAATCTGATTGGTGTAATTATCTTAGCATCATACATTCTCTAGATTTCCTTTTCAATTGAAGGTAATAGGACATGATTTATCCTTCTAAGTTTTTATCTAAAAGGGTTTTGATTTTCTTTTATAGGGATTGTGTGTTGCATGATCGTAGTGTCATAGGATTTGAGGTCCTCATAACTCCAAGAAAATACACCCTGAAATTCTTTTAATAACTCAATGTATTTTACTCTTTCAGTGAGAGGTAATGATTTAGAAAGTTTGATCAATTTTGGATTCTCATCAATGCCAATATTACACTCCTCCATTTGAATCAATCAGGTCTTCCAAAGGGGTTAATCCTTTAGGTAAGAAATTGTCCTTGAGATTGATTACTTCAGTATCTATGTTAATTATCTCATCAATCTAAACATGTTCTAGGTTTTCTACATCTGATTGTGTAAATTTAGTGGGATGGAATCTATCTATTTCTTCACCTTCTATATCATTTATTTCTATTTTATCTTTAGTGTTAAGGTCTATTGATGTGTCAATATCTATATTGATATTTACAAATTCTTGTTCTGAAATAAAAAAGTTGTTTATTTGTCTGTCATCAGTAAAAATTTTCTAGTTCTTCAAATTATCTGAAATTATGGGCTTGTGCCTTCAGTGGTGTACTACTGATAGTTAGGTTGAAAGGGTAACTTGCAGGTGCTGGCAAACATTTCCAAACTATAAGCCTGCATATTATGTTTTCTAGAAATTACAACAACATTTGTTTCTAAGAAAGTGTTTAGTATTTCTACAATGGTTCCTTTGTAACAACTTAATCTAGGGTCTTCGGACATATATATAGCATTAATATGTTTTATCACTAATTCAGAGTCTCCCATGAAAGAAAATCTTATAGCCCCTAGCTTCCTAACTAATTTAAGACATAAAAGTAATGCTTCATACTCAGCCATATTGTTAGTACATTTAAAATTTAGTCTATATGCATGGCCTTCTAAATAGTCATTCCCTAGATTATATATCCAAACTCCTGCTCCCACTCCAAACTTTTAACTGACCCATCAAACTCAAGATGCCACAATATCTCATGTTCATAATTTGTGTCATTTGTTTACATCAATTTTTCCTCAACTTAACTACCTTGTTTAGTGGAAAATTCTAAAGCTTGGACAACTTCCTTTTGTTTTGAAACTCTAATTTCTTTTGGTTTTGTATCAATACTATCTAATAGAGTTCCTTGTGTTTCATCAGTATTATACAAAATAAAAGAATCAATTTCTGAATGTACAGAGTAGATAGGAAATTTTTGGGGCTGATCCTAGCCACTCACCATGTATTTCATCAAAGTTTCTCAGTACAGCTTCTTGGGTTGTCCAAAAGTAGAAATTGTTCGATATCACATATCAAGTTGTAAAGATCTCTGAAGTTTAGCTCCCCATGATCTCGATAACAACATGCCATACTTCGGTGGGATGTCAGCAACCATAATATCCATAAGGATGCTCTTGGCAGGATATTGAACTAAGGTAACACACAGGTCTTTAATCAACCCCAGACACTTTACTTGATTTGAGTCAAATGAAAATAAGTCCTTGTAAGGCCTTGTAATGTCTAGGTTCAATTTTTCCATTACTGATTTGGGCATTAAGTTGTGGGAGGCCCTAGAATCCAACATTGCATTATGAATAATTTTGTAATGGATGCTAAGGCTAACGTATAAAGGTGGTATTCCTCCTTCTAGTTGTTTTCCATGAACATCTGGACCAAATATAAGTTTTGGTTGGTCATCAAATAGGTTAACAGAATCCTCATTTTCAGCAATGTTCAAGGTCTGGTTTATCTTTGTTTTGTAAGTTTCATTCTTGACTAGTTTTGTTAAGGGGACTGAAATATTTAGCTTAGCTACCTTTGCTCCCAAATTGAATGGAAAAGGGGGTTTCTCTATTTGAGGGTTTTGGTTTTTCACAGTAGGGATTTGAGTGGGATGGTCTTCTTTTCCTTTATTGGGGACCTCTTTTTGTGAATTTTCCAATCTAGTGTTAGAGGGTGGAGGCTCATATTTAGTTGTTCCTCTTCTGTCATTTCTAACTCTATCTCTTTTAGCTAATGAATTAGCCTCCACACTTACAGCTACACTTGCATATCTTCTAGTGTTGGGGGGGTTTCTTTCCCTGACCTGGAATGCCATGTCTATGTCAAAACCATCAGAGAACTTTATTAATGCTAAGTCAGGTGGGGGTCTAAGATTAACTGGAATTGAATTGTATATATTTTTAAATCTGGTGCAGTAATATTGAACAGTTTCATTGGGTCCCCTCTTAATATTTTCATATTTTGAGAGGATCTGTAGAGGATACTTTTTTTTTACCATCTATTAAGAAATTGTTGATGAAATACTTTTAAACTATCAATACTATTATCAGGCAGTGATCTAAACCATTTCCTAACATCACCAGCTAAAGTATGAGCAAGTAGTCTCATTTGGACATCCACAATCTCAATTTCATGAAGTTCAAAGTAGTTTGTCATGTTATTAACATGGTGTTGTGTAGTGTAGTGTCCTATCCCATCAAATTAGATGATTTTACTCTGGTATTTTGTTGGCATGGCACCAAGTGGAGCAGGTAAGACAAGGGGAGCATATCTATTTTCCATGGCTAGAAGCTGGGAAGGGCTAAGATGTGGGGTTGAGGCACTAGAACATGATATAGTAGTAGAGGATGAACTAGGGCTAATGACTGGTAAATGAGAAGTACTAGGTTTGTAAGGGAGTGAGTGTATGAATGGAGGTGGGGAATGGACTTCAAAAGTTGAAGGGAATAATGGTGAACTAAGAGTAACGGGATAATTGTGGTGAATTCAGAATGTGCTCATCAATTAATTTGCTGGATTTTTGGACTTCACGATCTGCAATAAACTCAGGATCTAGGACAATATCACGAATTTCACTTTCAAACTTCGATTTAAATAGTGACAAATAAAATTTCTCATCAAAGGGAAGATCTTCTAAAAACAACCATTCATCAGGGCATGAATTAGCTTTAACTAAGGGTGTCTGACTAACTAAACTTTCTTCTGTTTTGGTTTTCCTTGAAATCAGGTTGGGATTATCAACTATTGGGGGAGGGTTTAGATCTGGATTAGCCCTAGTATAATGAGTCCTCCTTAAAGCTAGAATTTCAGAATTTTTCTAATTGTTTTCTTTTTGTGAAAAATAACTTATAATAAATTACTTTAAGAGGCTCAAAATATAGAATTAAAAATTTCTTAAAGATTTATTAGGACTGAGGGTTCTCCCCAGTATGGTCACCACTATGTTATCACTCAGAAATTTTCCCTAGAAGTTATTAGAAGGAGGAAAAGACTGAGGTATCCACAAACCAATCTTTCAAGTATAGGCTCTAGCCAACCTATGACTCAGAGAGGGCTCTCTCTATATAATTTAGCTTTGTTTGCTGAGATTTTTAGGCTAGTTCTTAAAGTTCAGGGGGTTTTGGATTTGTATTGGAAGTTGGATGGTGGAATCCTTAAACAGATGGACAGAATGATGACTTTGGCTATTGGGCTATGGAGTCAAAGAAGGGCATCAGAACTGGGATTAAATCATTAATGGGAGTGTTCAATGGGAAAGCTAGCAGAGTGAAGCACATGTTTTAGATCAAATGGGTGAAATGATCTTAACCAGGGTGAGAGAGCACTTAAGAATCCTCAAATTAGGATTAAAAGGAGGAATAGAGGATGATCATGATCAAAGGGAAGTTAAGAATACTTTACTATAGACCAGAGGGAAACTACGTGAACCAAGGACCAATCAAGAATTGCTTAACTTGGATAATTTAGCAGAAAATATAAAAAATACATAATAGTCAAAACAGAGTGTAGTGAAGCAAGTTCTGAGATATTATTCCATGTAATAGAATTTTGATTTCATATACATTTAAGATTATGGAAATGTTTTTAAAGAAAAGTGACAAAACAAAAGAAGATACTTGTCTGTATTTTGCATTACAGATGAATCCAGTGAAATGTATTTTCTTTATTCATTAATCCAGCTTGTTGGTCCCAACAGTGATACAATAGCTTACATTCTTTGATCAAGGAAACTATAGAAATGTCTAGGAATCCACACTACATACTTTGAATTGTGAAGTATTTATACAAAATATTATTACAAAATATCTCAAAACAACTTGAGATTTAATCTAGGAAATACAAATACCTTCTTGCATGAAGATAGAGACAGCTAAGGAATGGTTTCATGTTGTCCCTGTTATTATGGTTGTGCTGGCTATTATTATGGAAGTTTAGCCCTTTATGCTCGCTTGCAATTGTGGAGTTTCATGCCAGAGTCTTCTTTACTTTTATCTTTCAACTGATACTCTTTGACCCTATTCTGTTATTTTTACCTATTTTACCTAGTTGTTCTGTTTTTACTGTGTAGTAAATTTATCCTAGTAAATTTGTCATTGTCTCCCACCATTCTACATCTAGTAATTTAAAATTCACCATTCTCCTATAGATTTCATCAGCTTCATTATACTTGGCAAAATTGGTCCTAGTGAGGAACAAATGTTTTTCCCCATTCTCAAAGAAAAACAAGTCCTCAAATGTGTCATATAAAACTTTGCCTGTTGGTAGGGCATCTATGGATGAAGAAATGGCTTTTTCCTTAGCTAGTTTTCTAAGTCTATCACCATAGTCCAACTGTGTCATGAGTTTGTCATTGATAACCATAGCACTGCGCAGACCCTTCTCGCTCAAAATATGGAATTTAGCCATGAACCTATTAATGGCTACTTGCATATTGTGGAACGTTTCTTCCAAATTAAGAATAAGGTTCCTTTTGAGAAGGACCTTCCTTATTTCTAAAATGGTTGTAGTCCTATGTTCTATATTTAGCTCCTGGAGCTCATATCTATTCTTGTTGTTGAGGAAGTGGATGAGTCTATTTGTCTCCTCAGGCTTATCTCTCGACTCCTCTTTCACTTTCTATATAGCTTCTATAGCAATCGTTACCAACTCTATTTTTTCAAAAATAACTTGGATTGATGGCCAAATATCATTGACAGAGTCAATCATATTGGCCCACAACATTTCCCTGGTTTGTCCAAGTGGTTTCTCCAGTGTTAAATCCTTCTCCAAGATTTTGATTCTGTCACCCATTCTCTGGGGATTTTGTGCTTCTTCTTTCTACTTCAGTTGGGCAAGTTTGTAGTCCATTTCCAAACTTGCAACCTTTTCCTTTAACATGTTCATTTTAGTAGTTTGGATAGAGATCTCTTCCATGGCTTTGACTAGTTATGCTGCTTTCTCTCCTGATGCACCTGCTGATGATGCAGACTCTGTTGTTGTTGGCAAGGTTGTTACAAGTGGAATTGTAGGTGCCAAAGATGCTGCTAGTTTGGATGGAACTACTATGGAGACTATGGGAATAAAATTGGTTGAAGAAGTGGCCACATCAGCCTATTTTAACTCAATCAAAGTGTCCTATTCCTTTTCAGTCTCTTTTAGTTGATCATTTAGCTTCATGACCAAGTCCATCAACTCCTCATGTCTGGTTTGATTATCTATGACTTCTAGAGTGTTAGGATGTTGTAGCTAGGGTATTTTGAATTGCCTCTTAAGTGCAACAATATCATTATTTTTCTTCTTAATAAGCTACTCTATAGATTTTATATCTTTGGTATCGTGTCCCAATTCAATCACTAAGTCCTCTAAGGACTTGATCCTTGTATTCTTGGCATGTAAGGAGGCCTTCTCTAATTGGAATTATGCTGAGATGTTGTCTAAGGAGTTCTATAGCTGATGGGAAGCTATGGCTTTACCTGTAAGGGTCGATTATATCATCTCCACAGCTTGTTTGTGAAGTTCAATATGGTCTATGGGATGAATATCCCTTGCCAACACTTCAAAATATACCCTTTTGAAGTCTAATGTTTTCTTTGGTTGCTAAGCTGTAGGCTTCACTAAGGTCATCTATAGCTTCACCTCTTTAATGTCAAGGGCTGACATTAGCCTTGTTTGATTGGTAGGAGTCAACTTGAAGTACTCAACATATGTTTGGTCCTTAAGGCTCTCATTTCTAGCTTTGATTTCTTTATATCCTTCCTTGATATCTTGGTCTTTTTCAGTAGGCATTTTGAAGGAAGATACTTTAAAACTAGGCTACCTTTCCAACATCTGAGTTTGTGATGTCAAAGGCTCTTGCATGTCTCCAGATGGAATGGTAGGCCTACTTCTTTCTACTCCTGTATTTGTGACCTCAGTTGAGTCTTTAGTATAATCCTGCTCAGAGGCTGGATTTAACCTTTTCCTCTTGTTTGATTCATGTTGTAAATCAGAGGTTTCCATTCCTGAAGTGGAAGGCCCTTCTCTATTTCTTTTTTGAAAATTCTCCTCATTCTGAGGAGTCTGCATAACTGGAGGGTTACTCATGGTTGTTTCTGGTTCTTCTGGTACTTGCACAAAAGAGTTGTCATCAAGATGCTTTCTAAATCAATTAGAGCATTCTCTACATCTACTCTGGTGTCGTCTTAGTCTACTAGGGTACCCTCCACCCATTCTATCTAATTTCCATATGCTTCTATTTTAGGTATGGGATGGTGAATGAAAGGTCCTAGCTTGACCTTTGTCTCTTCTTTGTGATGAATTCCAAATCATCGTATCTCCAGACATAACTCCTTTGGAACTTCATTCTTTGTAGAATTAGGTATGCTGCTTTGCTTGCTTCCCTAGAGTTGCCTATGAAGGGGCCTAGTTTGTCTTTTATTTTAAAATTTGCCTTCTTCTTGGAATTGATGGAGTTTACTTCAACAACATTGATAATTTTCCTATAGTATCCTAATGCAAAAAATCTCATTGGGAGGTATCTCGGTAGCTTGTATGGTGCTAGCATGCAACCATAAATCTTGATTTCTGTATGGCTCCAGTAAAGGTACCAGTCACCCACTTTGGTCTATTTAGACAATTGAAGGACTCTCTTTATTTCTCGACTGATTCTAGGAGGAGGGATTCCAGTAAACATTGTCATGACTGGGTGTACAAATAAATCAACAAAATCAGAATAAGAGTATGGAGACTAAAATTGGTGGATCAATGGGGTCCAAAAAATGACTAACGTGGGCTGACCTTTGGTGTCAATCTTCTGAAGGGTGAATGGGGATTTATCAGCTTGGTAATATAAGAACATATGGTATAAAACTGAGGAGTACTTGAAAAACCTTTCATTATTCATTCTAAGGAATTGCTCATGCATCCTATCAGCTATAAATTGCGCATAGTCATAAGTGAAAATAGGAGGTTTCCCTGGAGTGTAGATGGACATGAAGGCAAGGATTAAGTCATCAACCTATTCACTAGTGGTGTACCCTAAAATGCAGGATATCATGGCTATAATATTTTGGCCCCATGGGGAGAAATAGTAGCTACATATGGGGGGGAGTCCTTAGGGATGTATCTCTCTTCTCTGATGAAGGTTTGGAATAGTTGGGCCAATTTTGTAGAGTTAATTTTGGGATACAAGTCCAATAGGTCTCCAATTGAGAGTGGGGTTAGGCTTGGTCCTGGTTGGAGCTGGAGCATTTCATTAATAGGCTCAATAGTGATGGTGAAAAGGACCTTCTGGGCATGAGACATGATAGTTCTATGATTGGTGACGTAGAAAGCATAGCACATATGAAAACTTTCAGGAAAAATGTGGACTTGGGGGAAGTTGCACTTGGGCAAATTTGACTCCCAAAGGCCAATTTCATCAGCATAGTTTAGGAACTTGTCCCTACTTTGGCAATGTATTTTGAGTGGAGACCCTTGGGTATCTTTTATTTGGAAATATTTATTAGCTAAAGGAAGGTGGTCCAGTTATAAATGAGGTGTAGTGATGGGCATTACATCCATTGCAATTTGGGTAGTCATACTCAATTCTTGTGGATTTAAGTATGGGGGCTGATTCAGAATTTTTAGGGAAATGGAGGTTTTGCAGTGTTTTATGGCTCACAGTGTCAAAATTTAAGTAAATTTGATATTTGTTACTTAACTAATAGTGTCACGAGGGTGGATTGACTCTGAATTTGATAATAGAGTTGGAATTCCACGGTTAAATACCTGGAATTGGGTGGAATTGACTGTAAATGGTGGTTGAAGTTAACTACAAAGGTTCGTATGGTATTGGTATGGACTGATGAATGAGCTGGGCTGTCTGCAGCGTCTGTGGAGAAATGGTAGTGGTTTGTGAGCAATTTGGCTATCTACAAGGGTCGCAATGACTTTCTAACTTCTCACAAGCAAATGCGTGAAAATAGTGAAAAGAGGAGTAATTAGGCTTTTATAGGAAAAACGGTTAATTTTGGTGGGTTTCATTAATTGATGAGTAGTGACGGTTTTGGTTGAAAGGGGGTAATGGTTTTAGAGGGCCATTGCACCACTTTTGTGGTGCGGATGATACTCGGGAGGGGTCGCCCAATTCCATTCATTGTTTGATGTAACAACCCCAAAATAAACATGTAATTAATTAGATTAATCAAGTAATTTATAATCAACGTGCAATTATCAACTAATTAACTACAAATTACAAAACTATGAGTAGAGACAACTTACCTATGATTTTAGTTTAAGTCTGCTATCTGCAATAAAATCTTGGGGATCACTCTCCACCGAACTGTAGGCTCAATTGCACGAAATCTTGCTACAATTGGCTGACCCCGAGCCCTCAATCAACGTACTACTGATAGTGAATACTTTGTCTTAGAACACTATTCTTGCAAAAGAATGAATGATAAAATTTTGGAATGATGGAATGCCTCTCAAATGGGAACCACATGAACACACTCCATGTGTCAACATGCAACTTTCTTTCATGTTTTATTCTTTTGTTTTTACTTTTTGATAGCTTTACTGATTTTTACTGCTTTCTTGTTTTATTCTTATTTATATTTATTTAGAGCATATTTATATTATTTATTATTATTAATTATTTATTTACTATTACTATTATTTATTATTGTTTATTATTTATTAATATTATATTACATTATTTATTATTTATTATTAAGGGACATTACATACTACCCCACTTTAAGGAACTTTGTCCCGAAGTTAAGTTAAATTATTTAACATTTTATTTTGTTATGTATTACTTCATGTTTTTCCTACACCCTCTGCTGAACTAGTATAACCAGCAGGCATCGAAAGTTTTCACAACACCCAATAAATCCCAAGGAATCTCTCTCCTTTTTCCCACTTCCAGAAACAGCCATAAGCCTCCCCTGTCTATATCCTAGTCCAAGGCTGGCCCCAAGGCTCACACCTGACTCAGACGCCATCTGCCCCAAGGTAGGCATCTAGTACGATTTTCAATGACTCCGGCCATCTCGCAAGGTTGGCCCACTCCCTCAACAACTCACTAAGGTGCACAACCCTAGGCATCAAAGTCCTTACACCCCCACTAGACTTTGGCATCCCAATCCGGTAACAGGCACCTAGCCTAGAACATCAAGCACTTGGCCTCCTCAAGATGGTCCCATAGCCCTTCAAGAGCTATCCATCAAGACCTACAGAAGACAAAGGAACCACTGGCATATGTATTGTTGGTTTAGTTTGTCCCTAACCGATATGGTGTTACTTATTCTCCCTCGTGCATATGTGCTCGCACGAGATCATCAAATAAACCGACCCTCTCAACCCATTTGTGGAGTCTTGTCAATTGTTAGGACCCTATAATGTACCTTTTTGCTCATACTTTTTGCTATCATTACATCCTTTTCCCACTCATATTTAAGCCTACATTATCACCTTAATCTATTTTTCCAAAGGTATATAACGTTTCTTCTCTTTGCTATATGTTAAGCTTGTTTTACATGTAAATTTACATTACTTTCATACTTAGCCACTAATCAGAAATATATAGTTGCTAAAATAGTTTGAAGACTGCAGTTAATATATTGTTGCTGCTTGAAGACCACGTTGTTGAAACAGTAAATAGTATGCAAATCCCGATTCTGAAACAGTATGTGATTTATGATGTTGAAATAGCCTGTGATCTGCAATGCTAAAACAGTTCGTGATTTACGATGCTGAAATAGTATTTCATATGTAGCAGTAACAAGAAAGGATAATTAAAGGAGCTGTTACACTGGTTGCAATAGCTGTACCTCAAAGCCAACACCATTACAACCACTGTAACAACATTTTGCTATGGAAGATTGGAATATCCTATTCTAGAATAGAAGATTAGATTAGGAGAAATTAGCATTAGAGGGGGACGACAAAACACGAAAGGCTTAGCTAGAAGGGAATTACAGAGAATGAGCGTGTTCATTTTTATTGTAACATGTTACATTTGACAAATCAATAAAACATTACTTTGAACACTTCTTCTTAGTTCCCTTTCATATTTGGGGAATCTTGTGAGAAGGAGAGGGCCCACCTTTCTCACAAGATTCACCAATTAGTTTCTATAGTTTGTTAGTTATTGTTTTTATTCATGCCTTGTTAGAACTCTGCTATTTGTTGCTGAAACTCTGTTTGAACTGATTGTTGCATCGTTTTCATACAATTCATTCCTAGGTAATTGTTGTTCAATTCGATTGGTAATTCTGTTTTTCGAATGAGTTTATGAAAGTGTGATAGTTAGAGACAGGTGTTGAAGATTTCTACTTTTGGGAATAGGGTCCTGTTGTCTGTTACAGCATAGCTAGTTGTTTCTTTTGTATATTGCTCAAAGGCTCCTTTTTCCTAGGTTGTTGTTTCTTAATATAATCTAGGATTCTTCTGATAATTATTTTCCTCTGAATCTTGAATTCTGCAATAGAAAGATTGATTTTACTGAAATTCAAAGTAGAGCTTCAGTCTATTAAAAGCAAGGTCTGATTAGCGTAACTTTTACTACAACTTTGGATTGCTTTTGACATTGAGCATATATAGTGTGTGATTTCCTTCGAAATAAATAGACTTCCCTGGGTTGACAATTTATGTAGCACTTGATTGTTTAATTAAATAAGCAATTATAGTGACCAACATTTTGGCACCATTGCCGGGGAAGGAAATTTTAGATTTCAAAAGCATTTATGTTTTTCTTTGAGATGTACAGATTGCATGAGAGGATGCAAAGCCCCCAAGAAAACTAACCCTATAGGCAGTAGGGGCAGAGGAAGGGGAGGAGGAAGAAAGACTTTTATTGACGAGATTATATCAAAATCTGAATTTTTTGTTCCTCAGTGACCAAACTCTTGAAAACCAAAGCCTCAACCTTCCTTTCAAGCGAACTTTGAAATAGAGGAAGAGATTTGGAGCCCTGAAATAGTTTAGAAACTAGCAAGAAAGATTGAGGATCGAGCAAGCTTAGTAGTGGAACAAACAGAAGAAACCATGGATGGGTATAATGAAGAACTACACCATGAAGAACAGGTAGGTCCTGAAGGAGAGGTAAATGATGAAAACTCTTTTTCTACCTTAGGATTTACTATTGGTGATCTTCCTAGAGGGGTAGCTCTTATGAATAATATTCTACTTTCAACTTTACCTAACTTTCATGGTTTATCTTCTGAAGATCCTGATGAATTCCTTTTCGAGTTTGATATATTATGCAAAAGTTATGATTACATTACCAATGCTCAAAAATTAAAGCTATTTCTAGGAACATTAAAGGGAAATGTATTAAGATGGCTCATGAGTCTTGGAGGTCATGTAATAATAACATGGGATCAGATGAAATAGAAATTTCTGCACAAATATCAAGATTATTGCCAAACAAAAGAAAAAAGAGAGGAAATATTCAAGATGATATAGAAAGAGGATGAAAATGTGGAGGACTTTGTGGAAAGGCTACAGTATAATCTACAAAGATCCAATCACCACGATGTAAGTAAAGATATTCTTTAAACAATATTATTTATAGGAGTAATGGATCACTATCTAGATATGTTAAATATGCTTGGTAAAGGTGACATATCTAAAGAATAATATGATGAAATTGTTAACCTCTGTAAAAGATGTTCAAGAGGAGCTACAAGGAATAGATCAAACAGTAGGGATACCACATTTTCAAGAGTTCAAAAATCAGCTAGTGGAGGAGCAACAAGAGCCGAAATAGGTAATTTACTTGAGGATTTTAAAACTGAAATGTTAGGTTCTTTTGCTTCACAAATTGACACCTTGTAGATTAAAAAGAAACAAGCCGAAGTAGAAGCGAATTTTTCCATCTTTTGTCCCAAATGTAGAGAAAAGCACACACTAAGAGAAAGCTCATTGGAGAAAATGCCTATCTAAACCCTTTGTGATAAGGATCATGAAACACAACAATGCCCTTCTTTACCAGGAATCAAAGCATCATTACAACCAACTGATGAAGAAGCTAAAGTTGTTTATCTATTGACACAGAGAAGGCAAGGGCAACCATGAGGAAAAGGTATGAAAACTAATATGCCATTTACATCTTCTAATCATTGGAATAATTATCCTTCTTTTAGTAAAGCAAATTACCCTCCCTTTAACCAAATGCAATACCCACCCTTCAATCAAATGAATTACCCACCCATGCAACAAACAAATGCTCCCTTTGTAGACCCAACAATGTGGAGTCCTTGGCTTCCACAACAAAAAGCTCATTCTAACCAGTGGAATCCAAATTGGAGACGTTAACAACCCCAATTTCTAAATCAATTTCCTCAATTTCAATCACAATTTCAGCAACCACTCCCTTTACCATCAGGTGCTGCACCGAATAATCAAATGATGCAGCCCCAACTACCTCTACAACCTAACCCCAACCCCAATAATAAGGTTGTCTAGTTTATTGATGTTCAAAACCAGCCTATACTTTATGTTTTCCCTGCATAATGCAATGATGTTCATTTACGATCTGGGAAAAGGGTAGAACCTATCATTGATGATGTTACCTCTTCTAATTCTGATAAAGAAGAAATAAGAAAACATGATTCACCTGAAAAGGTATAACCACCCTTTAATACCATTGTTGAAACAACAAAATCACTATTCCTTGAGCATTTAGCCTTGACTAAAATGCATGAGCCACCTACTTTCAATCTTCTAGGGGAATTACAAAATATCTACATCAAAATTCCACTATTACAAGCACCAAGAGATGTACCAATTTATGCCAGAACTATGTGAGACATTTGCGTTAAGAAACCTAGTAGAAAAACTAAAGATCCCCTCACAGTTCATGGCATGGGTGATTTGTCTACACTAATGTCGAGTAAAGCTCCTCCAGTTAAATATAGTGATCCCGGCCATCCTACTGTGACAGTGCAAATTGGAAAAATAGTAATTCCTCGAGTTCTGGTAGACTTAGGTGCTGCTATCAATATTATGACTCAACTAAAGAATGGAATCAGAGATACCCCAACCATTATAGAATTAGCTAACAATTCTACAATCAAATGGGAAGGATTTATTGAAGACCTAATCATCTCAGTTGAGTCCTGGAATTATCCAGCTGATTCCGTGGTATTAGAACCTAAAACAAAGTTGGTGGGTCATCCTCTAATTTTGGGTAGGCCTTAGCTACCCACAGCAGATGCCTTTATTAGCTGCAGATCTAGTTCAATCACAATTTCCAATGGATATGAGACCAAACAAGTTACGCTCTACCCTCATGCTACACCCTTGATTAATAATGATAATTCCTTATGGGTGGACAATGATGATCAAACTACTCAACCTATCGTGACTATCGGACAAACTCTAAGCCTTATAGATATCATTGAGGATGAACTAATTAATAATTTTATTTGTGAACCCTCCTTGGTGACTCTAGAAACACATTATCAGCTAGTTGCACTTTTTGAGTCAGATACCCAAGAAAAGCTTAATTCTGAAGACCTACGTCAAACATCAGTTACCATCTCCTCTAAAAGTATACAAGTAGAAATTGAACCTGGCAAAACGCTGAATATAAACCCCAACTTGACAGCTGCTGAAACACAACAATTAATGAAGTTATTTCTTGAAAATAAGGAATCATTGATGTGGGACTATACATATATGAAGGTAATCTCTCATGAATTATGTAGTCACCATATATATATCAAGGAAGACTATCGACCGATCTATCAACCTCAACGACTAGTGAACCCTAATTTAAGGGAAATTGTTAAAGAGGAAATTCAAAAATCGTTGAATGCATGGTTTATATATCTTATATCTGACAGTGTATGGGTTTCCCTGTTGGTAATAGTTCCTAAGAAACATGGGAAATGGAGAGTGTGCATAGATTATAGAGCCTTAAAGAAAGCCACTAAAAAAGATCACTTTCTGTTACCATTCATTGATCAGGTGTTAGATAGTTTGTCAGGGAAGAAATTCTTCTCTTTCTTAGATGGTTTCAGTGGGTATAACCAGATCAGAATTGCACCCCAAGACCAAGATAAGACCACTTTTACTAGCCCCTGGGGAACCTTTGCTTATAGAGTCCTCCCATTTGGGCTATGTAATGCACAAGCAACCTTTCAAAGAGTAGTTATAGGAATCTTCTGTGGTATGATTAACGACTCTATGGAAATTTTTATGGATGATTTTACCCCTTCCGCTGTCTCCTTGGAGGAGGCACTACAAAATCTTGAGAAAGTACTTAACCGATGTACACAAGCCCACCTCTCCTTAACCACCAAAAAATGTCATATGATGATGACTGAAGGAGTGGTAATTGGACATTTTATTTAATCTCAAGGGATTAAGGTATATCCATCCAACATACAAGTCATTGAGAAACTTCCTATTCCCAAAACCCAAACAAAAGTGAGAAGCTTCTTAGGACATGTTGGATACTACAAAAGATTTATCAATTTTTTTTCCAAAATAGCTTCTCCCTTGTTTGTGTTACTTACGAAAAATGCTGAATTCAAGTGGACTAGTCTTTGCCAGGAAGCATTTGATGCACTTCAACATCAATTATCTACAACTACTATTCTAAGGGGACCTGATTGGGCACTTCCCTTTCATATATCAACTAATGCCTCAGATGGGACAAGAGGAAAATCTATTGGAAATAATATTGAGGGGGGGGGGTGAATCAGTATTATCAAATTCTTTTCAATATACCTTCCAGATTTATACATTAATTTATTCTTCAGATATTGATCATTAGATTGTATGTTAGTACCATATAATAATGAGCAAGAATAATAAATACAGATAATCACACCAAGGAACACGAGATATAAGGTGGAAACCCAATGTGGGTGAAAACCACCTACTGCAATATGTCTCTATCTTCTTTTAATTAGAAACTTCTTTTACAATGGTTTTGTACTAGTGCAGTCCTTTACCAGTACGCAGGCTGCAACCTGCAGAGAGCTACAACCCTCTCTCTTTTTCCAGTCTCTCCTGGTAGGGAGCTACAACCCCCTTTGCTCTTTTTACTTCTTTAAAGACCACGTTTCATTAATTTTCAAACTGGATCCATGGACATCAAATAATCAACAAGTACATATGAATCAACCAAACTCCTTATACAATCAATCAATGAATCACCCAATTTCTCAGAATGTTGTAAACAGAAAGGCAATACCAGTAAACTAAACCCATAAATCTGCAGCAAATAGATAAAAGGTAGCCAACAAATACTTCAAGGAAAAGTCTGCAACTTGACCAATATAGACCTGCAGATATCCACAGCTTTTCGGTGTCTAAACTACGCAGATCCGCACCTGATATTTCTTGTGCTCTGCATACTTCTGCTCAGATCCGCACCTGCATTGTCTGTCTATCAGCGTACCTCCGCACTATGTCTTCTTCTGTGTTGCGTACCTCGCACTGCGCCTTCTGCTTCTCTGCGTACCCCATGCATTGCACCTTCTTCTTCGCTGCGTACCTCGCACTTACACCGTGGATTGCCTGCGAACTTATAATTAGGACCAAATTTAATAGTCCTCCAATGTGCCACAGTCTGTCAGATCCACAGATCTGTTCATACGCCCAAGAGATCACGACCTATGGATAGATTCACCTTAAGTTTTCTCCTTGATTTAGATCTAGCTTTTAAAAACCAATCACCCAAAATTTCAGATCTTAAGATATTCAAATTTCACAAGTACCTAGCCAAGTGATCTCATTTCCTTTTTATAGGCAAGCCTTTCCTCAAAGCATGGTCCAAAACCATAGGTATTCAATACTAGGAACCCAATACCCTGGATCAATATTTTTAGATGCAAAACCACAGACCAAAACCATAGGATCAAATATGTCGGGCTAAATACCATGGACCATTCATAAAAATTCCCACGTGCATGTGCTTTTCTGCATTGGAGTGAGTGAAACTGCGGTCCGCACCTTCTAAACGGAACACCTGCGTGTATGTCCGCACTTCTTGGTTGACGTACCTGCAGGTTCGCAGATTTTCTTAGGATCACCTGCGGGTATCTCATTTTCAATGATTTTGAGTGCCTGAACTGAGATCTGCCACATGAGTGAGTTGCCATCAAGTACAACACCTATACCATAGAACCAAACCAGAATCATAATGCCAACAATCTCCCCCTTTGGACTTGATGACAACCTCAAGATCCTCAATGTCATTCTCCCCCTTTGACATCAAGGGAAAAGGGTTATTCTCCCCCTGAGAACATGCTTAGGCCTTTATTTTGTTGATCATGCTCCCCCTGATAAATCAGATCTGCAAAAGGAAAGAAATATCTGCACGAAGAACCACAGTCCACTAATCACCATAAATGACCGATAGAGACATATTGTAGCAATATTCAGATCAGCATGAAGATCTTCTACCATAATGCCAACAATGCATTATATGCTCCCCCTGAACCTGTGCCATTCGATGTACGCGTATACCCCATATGAAACTTGCGTACAACCAACACTCTCTAAAACAGATGAGATTCAACAACAAGATGATGCATCAACAACCCCCAAATTTTGCCTGAGTTATTAAAAGGTCTCCCTGGGCAATGTTTTGGTGAGAATATCAACAACTTGTTCCTTAGAAGGAACATACTCCAACTTGACCTTTTGTTCCAACACTTGTTCCCCGAGAAAGTGATACTTGATCGGTATGTGCTTGGTTTTTTAATACATGACTGGGTTCTTAGAAATGCTGATTACACTTGTATTATCACATAAGATGGAGATAGGTGGAGTACAAGTGATTTGAAAATCCTGCAAGGTCTGCATTATCCAATGAAGTTGAGTGCAACAAGATGCAATAGCCACAGATTCCGCTTCAGCTGTAGATAAAGCAATCAAACTCTATTTCTTGCTGAACCAAGATACTAATCTGGAACCCATAAAGAATGCACCACCACTTGTGCTCTTCCTGTCATCCATGCTTTTGGCCCAATCTGCATCAGTATAAGCATGAAGTGTGAGATCTGTATCTCTAGGATACCATAAGCGATAGTTTTGAGTTCCTTGAAGGTACTTGAAGATTCTCTTTACTACCTGAAGATGGGTTTCCTTTGGATTTGCCTGAAATCTTCCAACTATTCCCACTGCATGCATGATGTCTAGTCAGGTACCTGTCAAAAAAAGTAGACTTCCAATCATAGATCTATAGGTTGGTTGATGTATTGCTGCTGATTCATCATTTTCACTAAGAATACATCCTGTAACCATGGGGCTACATACTGGTTTTGCATCTTCCATGCCATACTTCTTCAGAATCTGCTTGAGGTACTTGGTTTGAGATAAGAAGATACCGCCTTCATTTTGATGGATTTGCAATCCAAGAAAATATGTCAGTTCTCCAAGCAAGGACATTTCGAATTCTTTCTGCATCACCACGTCAAAGCTTTGACTCATAGCTTCTTCATTGTTGCCAAAGATAATATCATCTACATACACAACAAGTATTAGCAATTTGTCATTTTCAATTTTTATATAAAGATTTCTATCTGCTGAAACTTTTGAAAAACCTTGTTGATGAAGGTATTTATCCAACGGGTAGTACCAAGCCATTGGAGCCTGTTTAAGACCATAGAGAGTCTTTTTCAGTCT
The DNA here is from genome assembly GCA_000404065.3 of Pinus taeda. Lineage (NCBI taxonomy): Eukaryota > Viridiplantae > Streptophyta > Pinopsida > Pinales > Pinaceae > Pinus > Pinus taeda. Next base: position 24,655 of record APFE031461830.1, read on the forward strand.
GCATACAAGATTTGGATCATTCCCAAGAATGAAACCATCTGGATGCTCAATGTATACTTCTTCTTCTAAGTCTCCATTTAGAAAGGCCAATTTCACGTCCATTTGAAATACTTTGAATTTCTGAAAGCTTGAGAGAGCAAGGAACATTTGGATGACCTCAAGTCTAGCAACGGGAGCAAAAGTTTCTTCAAAGTCTATGCCTTCTTGTTGAGCATACCCTTTACAGACAAGTCTGGCCTTGTTTCTAATTACTTCCCCATTTTCATTTAACTTATTTTTGAAGATCCATTTTGTCCCTATGACATTCTTATCTTTTGGTCTAGGGACCAACTCCCAAGTGTTGTTCTTTTCGATCTGCTCAAGTTCTTCATCCATTGCCTTGACCCAGCATTCATCTTTGCACGCTTCTTTTAAATTTTGTGGTTAAGTGGAGGAGAGAATGCCAAATAGCTTGAGGCTTCTGCAATTGTTCTTCTTGTTTGTACACCTACCTCCTTTTCCCCCAAAATTTGTGATTCTGGATGATTCTTTTGAACATACCTGGAAGGAGTCTTCTCTTCTATCCTTATTTGTTCCTTTAGCTCCTCATGGGTTTCTTCTTCATGGGTCTCTTCTTCATCATCAGTCTGACTTTGAGGGTAGTCATCATCCTCTTCGATATTTTCATAATTTACTTGCCTAGGAATGTATCCTTTTTCATCAACCACTACATCAATGATGTCAACAATTCTTCCAAGTCTTTTATTATAACACTTATATGCTTTGCTGTGGGGAGAATGACCAAGGAGAATGCCTTCATCTGCTCTAGGTTCAAGTTTTCCAAGTTGTTCATCAGTATTCTTAATATAACATTTTCTTCCAAAAATTTTTAAATGCTTTACCGAAGGAGTCTCACCATACCAGAGCTCATGAGGAGTTTGAGTGCTGTTTACTTGGACATTTGTTTTGTTGAGAATAACAACCGCAGTAAATGCATCTTCACCCTAGAAGGTTGCGGGAGTTCCAGACTCATCAAGTATAGCACGAGCCATTTGTTGGATTGTTCTGTTCATCCTTTCCACCACTCCATTTTGCTAAAGAGTCCTAGCTGTCGAGAATTCCCTTCTTATTCCATGTTCTGCACAAAAATAAAAAAATTCATTTGAGATAAACTCCCCACCTCTTTCAGACCTGAGGCACTTAATTTTGTAATCTGATTCATTTTCAACCAAGGCTTTGAAGGATTTGAATTTTTTTAATGCTTCATCCTTGTGCTTCATAAGTCCTAACCAAACCATCCTGGAGAAGTCGTCAATGAATAATATAAAGTATTCTTCTCCTCGAGGCGACCTTATCCTAAATGGACCACATACATCTGTATGGACTAGCTCAAGAGGCCTCCTGGCTGATCCTTCCTTCTCAGGGAAGTTAGTTCTGGTTTTCTTTCCAAACTGACATGATTTGCATATGGTGTTGTCTGGAATTTTGATGTCTGGAAGACCATGAACTACCTGGTATTTGCATGCTTTCCTTGTTTGTGAAAATCTTAGATGCCCCAACCTCCGGTGCCATAACTAGTGTTTATCATCCTTGCTCAAATAGCATTGTTGTTGTCCTTCTTCAAATATGTATAAATTATTTGGAGTTCTTCTGCCTTTGATCATTGTTCTTCCTGTATCAAGATCACGAACACTACGCCCATCTGATCAAAATATTACCTCGGTTCCATTATCACACATCTCACTGACACTCAATAGATTATGCTTCACACCATCAACATACAAAACATTTCCAGCTTTGACCTTTTCTTTCAACTGAGCAGTGCCTTTTCCTTTTATGGCTGCAGGGGTATCATTTCCAAAAGAAACTTTCTTTCCTTTTTCTAAAGCAGTATATGATTCAAGTTTTTCTTTATCATCTGTCATATGCTTTAAACATCCACTGTCGATGTACCATCTATTTTCATGTCCTTCTGCATAAGAAGCTATCCCACATCTTTCTGGTTTTGGTTCCTTTATTCTCCATGTTCCGGTGCTTGAGGTTTGTTCCTTTGTCTACCGAAACCTGCTCCTACATTCGGAATCTTCATGACCGAAGTTATTACAAATAGAACATTCCATTTCATTTTCAAGCGCCAAAAAGTTGTTATAGGTCCTTTTCGTAATCCCAGTCATACTTCTTTGTTTTTGAACTTCTCTAGTCATGATTGTCTTGTAGGCAACACATTGAGCTGCTTTGTGACCAAAGTTATGGCAAGAGAAACATTGGTCATTGAAGAAACATCTATGATTATCAAATCTACCAGCCAAACGATTGTAGTTTCGATTGTAATCCATTCTTGAAGAAAATTGGGAAGATTTTACCTGAGGTTGGTTGTGGCTTCTATTTGTCCTTAAGATAGCTTGCCCCCGATTTTCTTAATAGTCTTTGTTCATTCTTGATGAAGGCTATCCCTGATTTACCTGATGATTTCTATTAGGCTTTTGCTCACTCCTTCTTGCTACATCAAGATAACTTTTGGAGGTGGAAGCTTGAGATGTTTCACCATTATACCCCAGACCTGTCTTGATTAGAGGGGAACATTGCACATTGATAATCTCATCCAGAGTTTCAGATCCTTTAACAAATTTAAGATTAAGGGCCTTTGTTTTCTCAATTTCTTTTCTAAGGCCAACAATTTCACATTTTAACTTCTCAAGAAATTTTTCTTTTTCA